>JAPMOB010077894.1:0-29280 GCA_029875015.1 Lepomis gibbosus | reverse complement strand
TATATATATATATATACATAGTATATATAGTATATATATATATATATACATAGTATATATAGTATATATATATATATATATAGTATATATATATATAAAAGAAAGAACTTCATTATTCCCATTTGTAACCATCAAAAAAAATTAAATAAATCAAAAGGTACACCAAGGTATTTATCAGAAAACAAAAACACAAACTATTCACATTTATAACCATTAAAATAATATAATTAAAAACTATTTTCTTGAACACCAAAAGAGAATTGCCCATTTTTAATTTTACGCATTGTTCCATACTTTTACCCCAACAATAGAAATACATCTTCTTTTAATCTCTTTGTTTGCTTTTTGAAAAGAAAAGCTTCGATGTTTTGCTGTAATGGACAGCATGAAAAGAAACAATGATCAGAAGATTATACATTAAGGACGGCAGCCCAGATACTAATAATCAGTTTTGGGCAGCAAAAACCTGGAAAACTTATTCAGGTGAGTCTCCAGCTGGCTACTGACGTTGGGTCTTAAACAGTCCTTTACGTCACTAACAGCACAAGTAACTCCACAGGGAACCTTTAACATATCGCTCTAGCTGGTCTGTCCATTTTGCAGTTTCTGCAAACATTATGTGGTGTTTCACATATATTATATATTACTCTGGCATGATACTTAAATGTCAAAAAGTCAGTCTACAGTTTGACAAAATATGCAGTTAGTGCGTTTTGACGGATATATTGTGACAGAATTTGTCTCTTTATCTAGCGTGCAGCTGTATGTGCTATCATCACTACAGCAGCCACACAGGCTACAGTAACTGTATCTGAACGTAATCTCCTGCAAATGGTAATCTGCCACAAGAAGAATTTTATCAACTGCATTCTTAGGAAACACGGTGATAAAAAGCCAAACAGAAACTCAACTTTAAACCGAGATGTGGGATGTGAGAGTGCTGAGCTGTACCTTTCGACTGACTCCTCCGTGATCCAGATAACTCTTCAGCTTCTCTAAATAAGCGGATGGTGGATTCTTCACTTGAAACCGCTCCTGAAGATGCACACACACACACATATAAACCTCTCTAATTATATTTGATTGCTGTACTGCAGAGGGCAGAGCTCAGCCGGGTTTCACACAGGCAGTCTGATTACACAGCGTCTCTTATGCAAATGGCTTTAATGTTAACAAGTTTCCAGAAAAAGCTCCTACTGTGATGCAGCACTTATATTCACACACAGTCCAGCTGTGCCGATCCCACTCATACACAGTTATTCAACTTTGTACAGTATTTCATCAGCTCACAAGAGTGACAGTGAAACTGTTTGGTTTACCATTAAGAGGGTGAGGCTCGCTCTGAAAATGACAGGTGTCCTCCGTCCTGCCTGTGGTTACTACAGAGACGTGCAATATTAATGAGCTTCCTTGTGTGTGTGTTTTTGAGGACTGGGGTGGTTTATTAGGTCTGGTGTGCATGGTGGCCTACACTGCTTCTACTGTAAGTCCACTGCCCATAAAACGTTTATTGGCTTATTTTTGCATGATGATAGGTGCAGAGACAGAAGTGTGGGCAGTGAAAAAAAAAAAACGGATTGCAGACCCACCTGGTCACAGATCAGGTCCCACTTCTTCTCGTTGTCATACTGACTGAGGATCTTCACCTTGTCTGGAGGAAGATTCATCGTGTTCTGAAAACAGAAAAGCAAAATGGAAATATTTCTTATTAAAATATGTAAACTTGCTGCATGACAGAGAGGAAGGCGATGCAAAGCGAGCCTCGAGACTTTAGCAAAGAAAGCTGCCTGCTTGTAGTCAGAAAGTATGTAAGAGGGATATTTAAATGTACTGCAATATTTTCTATTATTAAAAGGAATAAAAAAGTTTTTTGTGAATACAGCAGAGATGCTCCTTTAGCCTTCTGAGTGGGAGCGATGGTTTACTGAGAGAGCTGAACACACAGCGGCTTGTTAGCAGAGTAATGAAAATTAAGGTCAACTGTTTTTAGCATCTAAACTGAATAGTGTGGATGTTTGCAGGTATGTTTTTTTGTTGTTGTCTAATGTGGTTCAGGAAGCTAAATGACTAATTCGCTATCTTCTAACTGACGTTAGCAGATCACCTTTTTCCTTCAGAGTTCAGGCCCTGTATCTTCTTATCTGTTAGCTCGTATCTGTTCCTATGCAGCCTAACCTTTATTCTCTTTATTATTTGTGGCAGGATTAGTTTCATGTTAACGTAAACTCTCATGTTCTTCTGAAGCTAAACAGACTCAGTCCTAGAAACAATATGGCAACAAACACGGGGCCCCCCCTTCGACACCTCGCCGCTATGGAGCCTTCTTCAATAATGCATGGCTGCAATGTAAATGATTTCATTGTCACATAGAGGGACATTATCATCCTCTTTCTAGTCACTCGACCAGCACTGAGTCACTCTGTGAGTCACAGGTCTTTGTTTGTGCCTTATGGGAGCGTCGCTGCTCATCAGCGGTGGGTTAATGTCTGTTGTCACAACACAATAACAAGCGTGTTGCTAATGATGCACCGGCTTCTTGCGAGCACAGATAAGACCCACTACAAACTACAAATGTTGCTTCGTGCGCTTTTTCTCTAACTTTAAAGTCAGTGTTTGTTTTGAAAAACCCAAGCTGATGCTGCACTTTGATAAGAACGCACGCTAGCAAACCGACCAGCCTTGAAACTCCAACTGATGTGGTCAGCAACAACAGACAACAGAGTGTAAAATCTCCCTGCTGTCGTGGTATTCTAAAGGTCTTAATGAAAGATCCTCGCCTACACAGAAACACCACATTTAACACCCGTTAATGCACCGGTGGTGTCCCATATAATAACCAGATTCCAGCACAGACAGCTGATCTAATTATAACCCCCTACACATCTGAAACTGGGCTACAGGAGACGACACGCAGCCAGCTATCTCCTCCCTTTGCTCAAATGCTACATGTCCTCCTCATATCTGATCTGTTCCTCCTTTATTTTGTCCGCCCTCACGCCTCCTGTTCTCCTGTTAGTTGCTGAAACTATGCAACTTGAAGCGTCCATCATGAGGCCAGTAAGAATCATCAACACTGACTCAGTCTGCTGAGGAATGTCCAGCAGCGGTTACTTAGTGGCGATTTGCTGCGTGCTTTGAATCCGGGCCTCAGAGCTCAGACATTTAAGCCCCGGCTGAACCACATAATGTACCACATAATAGCAGCAAAACGCCTCGATCATTATAACGTGCTTGGAGATGTACAGATACTCATTTTGTTCATTCCCGAGGTCAAAGCTGAGGCAGTTTGAATACTAAAAGACATGGAAAGCTGTTGTGTGGACATTGTGTGCGTCACGCTGAAAAACAGGGGCACGGCAATTTCCAAATAGCACAGTAAATCAATGTTGTTGTGTGGCTGGATGTGAATCTGATAAATCAGGCCTGATGAATGGAGCTGGTGGGTCAATACGCGCTGGTTTTATTTGGCCAGCTGGATCATTATTAAACTGCACAAACTGAAAGAGGAAAACAACCCGTGTTTACTCTGGTGGTGCATCAGAATCACAAAATCACAACTAATGCTTTTTCTTGCACAGTCTGTCAAGTCTTCAGGGTTTAATCAACAATATAGATCCAGAATAATATATTTATATATTAAACACAGCTCCCTCCCAAGTGAAAAGGAACGCCTATCACTATGTTTGATGTAATTTTAAAAAACAGCATATTCTGTCCACTGGAGAGTTAATTTAACTGAAAAATATGTGTCTTGGTCACAATCATAAAAAAAAGTTAAACTCCCAGTTATTTAGATCATCATTGACCTTAAAAGTCCAGCGTCAGTAAGTCAGGCATAAATTTCCTGTTTTCACTTCCTCTGCTTGCACTTTCAATCATTTCTTATCAGTCAGAGATTTAATCATGATATAATCTGTGAACACGTTATAATGTGTTTCTCATGTTTAGTCACATTGAGTACATAACCTAACTGATCAGCATTCACTTACGTATTAGTGATCCTGATCGGCTTCCATTAATTAAATCTGTCTTGTAGAGATGCGTGCTTGTGTGCTATTACCGCATACATACATACAACAGAAACTAGCACACACATCACACACAGAAGCATTTTGCTGCAGTTTGAAAATAATCTGTCTTTTCATTAGTGACACTATGACGTGCTGTTGAGTGTTAGCTGGTTGATTTGTGTTCAGGTTTGTCTTAAAAGCCCCATATTATGCTAATTTACAGGTTCATACGTTTATTTCTCTACTAGAAAATGTTTACATGCTTAAACAAGGCCTCACTGATCGCTGTACAAAAGCACAACTTTATTCACTGGTTTTGGTGAAACTGGATCATATTTTAGAGAAAAAATATTTTCTGATGTTCTGTGGCTGCTCTGCCTCAACTCTCGGTGAGCTTGCTAATGGAGAGGTAGCTTTACTTGTTCCTAGCAGCTACTTTAGTCGCTAACTACTGCTTACTGTAGCTGCTGCTAGCTAGATAGCTCAGTTAGCCGTGCAGCTAGCCGTCCTGTTAGCTGACTCTGTCGTCCAGTTAGCTGACTGGTGCTCCGAGGGTGTTTTAATGTTTACACCTCTGACATTAGTACAGGAGCTTTGACCGCTGGGAGCGCCCACTTCAGGCGGTGCCAGGACAGCAGCTAAAGGTAGCAGTAAGCTAACGTAACTGCTAACAACAAGTAAATCTATCTGTCCGTCAGATTCAGCTGAGTTGAGGTAGAGCAGCGGGAGGACATTAAGGGATAACCACAAAAGATCCAGCTCTAGCTAGATGGAACGACCGCTTGGTGTTGGACGGTGGGCCTGAGAGCGGTGTGGCTGTTTCTCAGTCTGCGTTCTTTTCTGTACTTATGTTCAATTTTAAAAGTTCGCATCTAGCAAAGTACAGTCAAATACCCGGATGTGTTTTCGTTCCGCCTGTTTTACCAAGCCTGCATCGGTGGTGACTTGTGTGGACTTCGGATTGCCAGCTATCCCAGAATGCATTTTGCTGTCAAAAAGCTCACAACTGTAACTTATAATACTGCTGTTCTCGTGCCACACATGGTATATTTAAGAGTTTTTTAATGCGGCAATATAGTTGTTTAAACTCCAAATATGTGGATTTCTCAAGACAGAGATGATTTAAAAAATAGCTCAGACGTTTTCAGACATATGAGGTCCCGTCTGCTAACGGGTCCCGCCGTCATCAAGTCCGCTGCTGTTCCAGTTGCTGAATGACGGGCTGTTTGCTCCCATTCCTGGGAGTTTGTACCCCTGAGCCAAATTGCCGAGTACAGAAGTCTGAACTTGGCAAACTCGGTAGTGAGAAACAGCCATGTGTTCAGTGGGCGGGGCTGGAGGGGATCAGAAAGATCCCTCCATGATGTAATGAAGGGAGCCAAATTCAAACGCCGTGTTTGCACACATGTACTGAAAGACTGAGCAGGAGAAAGAAAGAGAGGAGAGGGGTCTTTACACAAATATTTAGGTTGAAAAGACATGAAAAAGTGCATTTTGAGTAATATGGGACCCATAACACTTTGTTTATTACTTAATCCTTTCAGATATTTTGAGATTCTTCTGCAGTAAGTATTGTAAATTCAATAATAACACTTTGAAGCAGACCAAATGTTTAGTAAAACTAAGTTACCTGCTTGTCCCAAAGCCTAAAAGGGAAAGAGTATTTGGCCTGAACAGGAAGAAATAGTGCATTTGTTGTGGACTAGTTTCAGCAGCGCATTAATAAACTTAATTTGAGCTCTGATGATTATTTCCAGCAGCAATGTGATGGAGTGAAAATAAACTACAGTGTGTGTGTTAATGGTAATAAAGGAACATGTCGGATAATAACATAGAATATCGTCAGACTCCAACATCAAAAGGACAGTTTCGCCACGGTGATGTGTAAAGAGCCAGAATATTTAGTTTGCTAGAAGAAGAGAAAAGGTATTAAGCTTTTCCTATTTATGTGAAAACACAGTACAATCGTTGTTGTGCATATTAGAACAACTGAACAAACAAAGCACTTGGCCAAGAGGAGCGCACGTCACCATTTAATCAGATTATCACCTCATTCGCTGGCGTATACTCTGCTGTGTTGGGATCAGCAGGGAGTTATGTAAAAAAACAAAAAAATCTGATTTGAATGAGTTTCAGTTTCATCTCTAGCTCGCTGATGGCTGCGCACCCTCCGTGGATCATTTTAAACACACTGAGACATGTTAAGTGTGAAAGCATGTGGCCGTTTTTGTCGCACTCAAAATTTCTCTCTCTCCATGGCAACCTGCACAATTGCCTCAGTGTTTTCTGGACTTAAATCCCTCTAACGTTGCTGCGTCTGCGCTGATCTAAGAGGCATTACAAAGTAAAATGAGTGACCTTCACACCTGCCATTAACATGTATGCTAAGTGACTGGACAAGTCACCAGACATGAGGTCAATTTCAACTACACAACACAGTTGTAATTCATGTAGAGCAACACTGGAACCAGTCGTGAATTCAAGAATATGGGGCTCAAACTGGCAACAGGAAGGAAGTAAGACAATGTGTTGAATTCAGCAGACAGAAGTGGGACATTTTTGTGTCTCTGAATGATGCATGGTGATGCGTTCCTGAACTCCCAAATGTGCTGACTCTCCCAAAAAGATGGATCAATGGAATTATCATGTTCACAGAAACAAGCTGCGTTTGCAGCAGTGGCTGAATAATTACTGCTAAATCCCTTTTCTCCTTCCTTTTCCTCCTTTTCTCCTCACTTATACATGGCTGTGTCTGTTCTGGGTGTAATCGGATTCCACTGTGTCACACGTAACCACGTTAAAAAGACAAGTTTCAGAATCAACACAGTTGGTTTGACAGGAAATCATTTGGAGTAGTAGTCCATCTGGATCATGATTTCCACTGGAAACACTGGAATATGTATTTCAAAACAGCAAAATTTAGACACCTGGAAACTGGCAACCCATTCATCCCCATAAAGTTTGCTCACCAGGTGCATATGCAAAACGTTTTTCAGGCTTCTGCATTTTTGGGCCAATAGAGCCTGTGCTTTCATTCTCTGGCTTTTCTGTTTCAGTTTCAATTTCAAAACACTTTATCTATCCCTGAGGGGGAAAGTTCAGAGGCCAGTTTAGTCCAGTTTAGGGCTGGGCGATATGGCTAAAAATGTTCACGATAAAAAGTTTCATGTCTTTCGAATTATCACGATAATTATCAAATCAAGTTATTTCTTTCAAGGTTAAAGGCTGATTTTTCATCCTGAGTGAAAGTTGAAGAAACCTGTTTCAAACCTGGTTTAAAGTCTTCTTTATGTTCAACGGTGGATCACTTCACAAATCTGAGGTAGAACATTCAAAACAATTATGATAAAATCTTTGTCAACAAATAAGCACGAGTAAAATTAAATAAAAGCTTTCTTCAGTCCTTTTTCCTCAACAAAATAAACACCTTAATGAAAAAAGTCCTAATTTGTAAATGATTCAAGTGAATAAAATCAAACATTGGTTGAATATTTATTGAATGTTATATTGGAAAAAATTATATCGCGATAATTATTGTTTTATTGTCCAGCCCTACTCCAATTTATATTTAAGGTACATTTATCATAATAAAAATAATAAATAAAACACACACTTCTTTATCGTCATCATCCAGTACGGTTCTCTGCACGCATGATATGAACATTTTTACTGATATGGCCATTTGGATCAGACCTCGGGCATCAAACTCTCATAAAGCATTTCCGGGTGCGATGCTTATGTATTAATCTTTTTCCGGGCGTTCATTTTTAATGATTGTGTCTTTCTGGTCCAGTATGTGTCACAGGTTCTGTAGTTCTGACTGTGGCCACTAGAACAACCCAGGTCTGATCCTAGAGGCTTGGTTCCCATCATGCTAAAGGTTTTGGCTGGTTAGGGATCTGTGCGGGCCAGTCAAGTCCACGCCAAACTAGGAAAAACATTTCTTTATGGATCTGCGGGGCAGGGATGTCCACCAACTTTCAGCTATTAAGAGGACTGTTTTATAAGAAGTACTGATGTAGGGGTGCAAAGAATGATCTATGTGGTCGACAAAAATCAATGATAAAACTAGATGCCAGTGAATTTAACGTCACTGGGTGGTAGCGACACCGTCAGCTTAATGGTGTTAATCAGGGATGGAAACACCTGCAAGACCTGAATCCTCCAAAGTGTAAGATCATTTCACTCATCAGCCAAAAACGCTGTGTGCATCAACACTTGCCAAGCTGACGTGGACATTGCCCGTCTTTCCTGGTATTAAAATGTGATCCTTTTCCGGATATGTTGCCCAGCTATTAAACGATCCTGTCTTGCCTTTGTGTCCACTCCTGGTATTTTAAATGCGTTCTTGATATCCACACTGAGATTGGATCTCTGTCCTGTTGTTGCTCCTCCATAAACCTTCATTAAAAGATGTATTTCTGAATGCCTAAAACAATAGCAAACTAAATTTAAAAGCTGAGGCACTCTGAGCCATTGTGCTATTCATAATCTGAGTAGTCGACTTTTCGTTTAAATATACGAGAGATCGTTTGACAAAACAGCCTTCCTACGCTGATGTGTGTGGCAGGCTGCAGTAGAACAAGAAATCCAAGAAAGTTCACGCTGTACACAAGAGACAGAAATGTAATCCTGCCAGATAATGTTGAAATAAATTAAATGTATTTTAATGTCAGGTGTAAAAGTGTAAGTCAGGATGCAGCTCAACTATTCTTTTGGACAAGGATGACTATCAGTGTGACAACTTCTTAACCTGCTGAAGTTTCTGTTTTTTACATCTTTCTTCTCGTGTCTCAGCCTGTACACAAATCCACAGAGGCGCATTTACAATTCTACCCACTGCCGCATTCCCTGTTGGGAAATATGCAAAGTGTTATGTAAAACATTGAGGAAAAAACAGAGCTACACGTAAAACTTATATGTGACTGAAGCCTTTGAACACCGTCATTATCAGAGTCACTGTGCAGATTTCTGTTGCTTTGATATGGATTCTGTCAGTTTGAAAAACGCAGCAGACGGCACCGTAATACGTTCACAAAGAAACCCACTTGCTTATATCACATGCAAATGTGTACATGTGGCTCTCTGCCACCTCTGAGGGACGTCTGATACTTTCTCTCCCTCTTGTCCCTTTGAGCTTCTGCAGAATCAGACCAGTGAGAGTTTGCAGCAGCCCTGCAGCCGGCTGGTTTGTATGCAGACGGAGTATCTTCTCCACTTAGCACAGGACATTTGCTATGCAAACTCGGCAGAAGAAAGGCGGCGACTGGATGAGGAGTGTCGGTGGGAGAGATGATCTATATTTGGTGGGGTATAATGGTGATGTAGCAAAAAGCTTGCTGTTAACAGCAACAGAATGTGTTCAGCTGCAGCACATGAAAGGCTTCATGTGGCTGCACATTCATACAAACACACTGCAGCAGTTGGCACAAGACGTATGCTGTTGGCACTTTAATTCGTTGCAGTGGTCATCCCACGACCCGACTGCAGCCTACACGCATGAATCAATCCACTGCAACACAGATTGAATCTACTCTGTGTACAATATGGATGTGCTGTATTGTGCGACCGATATAAGTTTTTCAATGGCCGATATATAAAGCCCTTATCAAAACAAAAAAAATGTATAATTAGATTATTCCATGCAGATTATCTAATTTGCAGATTATCTAATTTACATCTTAGCCAGTACCCTGCTGTCATAGACAAAATTAATTAATGAAATAGAAAAATATATTAGGTTATGCTGTAGATTATAAAACTCTGCTGGTTATGTTTTGTCAAAAGTGTCGTCATTCCTCTGCATTATTCTCTCGACATTATAACATTATGGCTGTGTTCGAAACGGAAGTCAGTCGCCTCGCTGCCTCGATACCGTAACAGACAGCTGCCTCAGAAGGCGTCACTTTCAAGTGAAGGCAGCGCGTTTTACATTGGTTCCGAACACCTTTCTAGGGCAGCACTTACATCATCACGCCGTCAAGACGCTAGCCTTAGCATAAGCTAACTAGCTACTGAAAAGCCAAATGGCTAAGAGACGCCTCAGCAATCATACTGAACAAACTTAGTTGGTTTCAGTCACGGGCTGATATGATAGTTCAGTGTTTAATTCTCGCTAGATTTTCAAAAATCGAAGTTAGAAAACTACAAAAAACTTTTAAAATTCGGCTTGTTTGTCCGCCATCTTGGCCAGTTTTTGAAAGCTCCGGCGGCCGCAGCCACGCTGCTGGATGGGTAATAGTCAGCATCAAGTCACCATCGGTGCTGCCTTCAAAACTGGCCGTTAATGGGGCAGCTTGAAGGCATCTCAGGAGACATGAAGAGATCCTTTGAGCCATTTTGAACGGCTCTCGATGCCTCGCTGTCCTGTTAGACACCTTCTGAGACAGCAGTTTAGCCCGTTTCGAACACAGCCTATATGTTGAACACTAGCTCGTAGTGGTTTTAGATTAGATTTGGTGTCATTTAAAATGGGAGAAACCTTTCATCACCTTCCCAAAACTCACAAGGGGGAGCGCCAACATGGTTCCACAGCCGCCATGTTGACAAGGCGGGCTGCAGATGTGCCCGCAGACATCGGCCTCGTGGCTGCAGGTATCGGCCCCTGTGTCCATGTGATTAATCTGTCTATCACTAATATGCTCTGTGAGTAAAAACTTCATGCAAACACATTGCTCCATGCAAAACAGTTCAAGTTATGAGACGAGATGTAACAAATACTCTTCTTTATGACTTATTCAATGTGGCCTATTTGACTAATGACACAATTTCACCTGCAATGTCAACAGTATATGTTTCAAACTAGAATCAGACACTTGGTCTGTGGCTGCTTTTCATGGTTCTGGTCCCGTAGTTCTAATGACGGGAAATCTTAATGCCACAATTAAGATTTCACACGATGTTTTTCCAGCTGTTTTTTTTTCAGTTTGGCGTGGAAGAGCGTGACTGGCCTTAACAGAGCCCTGACCTCAACACATCCTACACCTACGGGATGAACTGGATCGCTGACTGTGAGCCAGACCTGATCACCCAACATAAGTGTTGGAACTCGCGCATGTTCTTGTGCATGAAACCAGACCACTGGAGACTGTTGTAGCATCTAGGTTAGGTTAATTATCCTTATGTGTGAGTGTTGTTTGTCTATGTGGTTCGCCTGATGCCAGCTGCGATTGGCTCCAGCCCCCCATGACCCTGTATGCGGGATAAGCAGTTGACGATGGATGGATGGTGGGTGTGCAACTACAACCTTTGGGTGTCCAAATACTTTTGGCCACACAGTGTTATTCAACTCCGGATGACAAACCCATGCAAATAAATGAGTAATCAAATGACTCAACAAATCTCCAAAACAGAGGACTGCACGTGATGCGTCACCTTTCCAAGGTAGCGCTAAAGGCCTACTGTAAAGTAGACGTTTTTCTACGAATGGGCACCTGTTGTAGGCCTATTGTTTGTCTCGTGCATGAGTGATCCGACACACGCTCCTACCAATGGTTGCACACTATTTCACTAATCTACAGGCGGCTGTAACAAGATGTGCAGCAATATGCCAACAAAGTCAGGGAGGAAGAAGACTAGATGCTGGATGTAAATTACTTCTAAAAAAAAAAATCAGCTTTGCATGTTTTGTGAGGAACAAAATGTATTCAACAACACGTGTGTTTTGAGTAACAATGACAATCATGCAGCGAATGGAAAGAGCTGTCACCAGGATTCGAACACAGGTCTAAACATGCGACTTTACACCAAAGAGTGAACCCCTGTGTGTGAGGGACCCCAGAGATGGGTGAAGCCCAGGTGACGGAGTACAGTCACTACCGTTGAGTATGCGCTCTGACTGCCGTACCAACAGGCAGGTGGACTGCTCGGTCTCTCTACTGCAATGACTTGTTTGTTTACCAGAATGATGTGCTGAATAAAACAGTGAGATGGGGATCAGTATGTTCAGCTCTTGATTGTGCATCATTATAACACTGTAAACTGAGAACATGAACATCGTGGTCACGTCTTTGATACAGCTGCCGCGACTTTGTGGCTTTTAATGACCAGATACGGAGGATACATTTTACAGCTACACACAAGAGCATTTCTCTGATTTCTTGGACTATTCAAAACAGTTTTTGCAAGAAAGAAAATACAGTTTCAATCACATTTTTCCAACCAATTTCATACCTGAAAGCCTGTCTATTTTTTAAGGGGAATTTTTTGTTTTCACTTCTTCCTAACAACGTTAATGTTTCACACATGAAATATTGGATGTAAGAAGATAAAAAAAATGTACGTAAGCCAGTGTGAAACGTTTCTACAGTCTCTTCTCCAACATTCTGTTACACTGCGATACAATTCCCATCACCTACATTTTTAAGTTGAATCGATTTGAACATAATCTTACGAATCAAGTTTAATTAAAACCCGTGCATCTGATTCTGCAGATTTAATGAGCTGATTTTTATTCCCGTCTATCCGCTAAATATCAAAGAAATCAGCTGAGACGAAAAAAACGTTAGCTCGTCAGCAGAGGTAATTAGCGGTTTGGTTCGGTCAGGAACATTTAGTGTTTTATGCTCACACACATTGACTGAGCTTCCTCATGGAAGGGAGCAGCATCTATCAGGGCTTTAAGTGATTACCATTCACCTTCAGGAGGGTAAGAGGGAGGCCGTTTCTATAAGTATGCTCACTGACAATAAGCCTCAGGCCTGTTTGTTAAATAAGGTTTCGTGGTATCACAGATCAGCCTTAACATGTCGTCATGTTTCATCGTGCAGCTCAGAGGCTCGGACGATAACGCTCAGAGAAGAATGGCAAAAGGAATGCAGTAAATCACACAGCAAGTCGTCCGGCTACATGTTGAACATAGCTGCGTTTTTTTCCATTTGTCTCTGCCTTGTTTTTTTTTGTCTGGCCGTCACCACATAGGCATGAGCTCAGGTTTGTCACTGACCACACTGTACACAGGAGACAACTAACACCTCAGTGAAGGAAGTAATGAAGAGAAAACCAAGTCGTGGTCGAGGAACGCTGGTTGTTGATGATTTTGTCGCTGTGGCTTTGAGTATGAGTCGTGGGGAAGGCCATAAAAATAAAAATGTATTTTTTATTCCAGAAACCTGAAGCCCTTTTCATGCCCAAACTGTAATTTAGAAAAAAACCCAACACAGTAAGTACAACCACAGCACAATGAGGCCACTCAGCTAAAGAAGAACAGCATCTCCAGTTACATGACATGGTCAAAAGTATGTGGACACCTGGAAAGTACACCCATATGTGACTGAGATCAGACATGAGACCAGTCCAGGAGCGAAGTTACGTTAAATGTGGTTGGTAAAGGATGGGATGGGATCAATAAACTATCAAAGCAGCAGATGTACAAGATCAGATGCATATACATAGGACTTTCTATGAGTGGGTGGTTGTTTGCATGAAGATATAGGCGGGAGATCCAACACACAGTCCCGTTAATGCTGTCACGCTCCTCCACTGACCTACAGGTGGCAGTAATGCGGCAAGAAACGCAGCTCAGGCAGTGAAGAAAAGACTTCTTGCTAGTAAACTTGGTTGTAAACAACACAGGTTTCAAAATTTTAAGAACAATCAGACTTGCAAATGTTTTATGAGGAACGAAATGCATTGAATGTGTTTGTAAGATCTCTTGGAGTGGCACATAACGTGCCTTGGTGAGCAACAATGAACATAACTTTTGTTTACAATGAAACTTCACAGAGCCGCTTTCAGCAGACGACTGATACAAAACTAAGCATAAAAAAGGATTTGTAACTGTAATCAAAGGCAACGACAAACCATGTCGTCCCGCCAACAGTGGCGTCAGACAACACTCGTTTGTTTATTTTCTTTTAAATATGGAGGACTTGTTGTTGGGTGATCAGGTCTGGCTCACAGCTGGTGTTCCAGTTCATCCCAAAAGTGCTGGATGGGGTCGAGGTCAAGGATCTGTGCAGACTAGTCAAGTTCTTCCACATAAAACTGGAAAAAAGCCCTTATGGATCTGCCTTTGAGCACGGAGGTTTTGTCAAGTTGTGGCAGGACAGAGACAAACGCAAACTGCTGACACTGTATGCTGCGGCATTCAGATTTCTCTTGATTGGGACTAAAAAGTGTGTCGTCTGGGGTGTCCGCATACTTTTGGCCACATAGAGTGAAAATCTAACATTCTATAAAAGATAATCTAACTATTAAAAGAGGGGTTATATACATATAGGGTGCTCTAAGTTACATTTTAAGCTGTGATTTTGAACATCGAAAGTTTAGTTGCACTTTTTATTAACTTGTAAACAGATCTGCTGCCCCCCCCCTCCACCCCCCCATCATCATTCATCCAGCAGACCATGCAGTGAACCTAATGCTGCAGTAAGCTCCAGAATAAAGGACCTCTTATGTATCTTTCTACAGTGGCATTGTGTACCTGGTACTGTGATAAGCTTGTCCTGAGGACGTGCACATTTCCAACATATTCCAAATTCTTTGCCTTGTGCTTTTTTCCTCTGTGTGAAAGTTGACATGTGGCCTGATCTGCTGCAACTCACCAGCACTGCACTGAAGCGCTGCTCCAGCTCTTCTTCAGGTGGCATCGGGAGTTTCAGCCCCACGGTTCGTTTCTGGGAGCCTGTGGAGCCCGGAGGGGCAGACACCGTCTTGCTCTCCTTCCCCTGGGGTACCTCCATGCTTCCTGCTGCATTCCCCATGATTGTATATCTGATAGATCCAAACTGCTCCGGGAAATCTACCTCAGGTCAACAATTGAAAAAATATTCTGTATCTAGTTATTCAAAGTTAAGTGAGAGGCTCTGTGAGGCACTGGCCTGCGACCTTTTCTTATTTCCATGACCCCGGTCTGTTCATGCTGAAGTAGCACTCATAACGCGTCCATATTCTCAAACACGGGGAAAGCAGCGGGATTAAATCCACCCCTGCCTCTCAATAAGATCCTGGTGCATTATGAAACCCTAGAAAGAGGGAAGGGGATATCCTGAGAGTGCCAGGCAGAGTGACAGCTGAGCGAGTGAAAGAGAAAAGGGGAGGAGGGAAGAGTTCGGAGCCTGTGGCTCTGCACACAGGAGGAGGCTGCAGGAAGAAGAAAAAAATTAAACAAAAAAAAAGCTTTCACTTCTGTGTTTCCCTCTGGACAGGTGAGGCGAAAACTCTGGAGGAAACTACTCCACAAGCTGCAGTGCTCCCAGGTAATGAGACTTAGTTGGGCTAGCAGGCGGTCTATGGAAGCCCTCCATCTGCTGTTGGATTCTGGGAGTCTCCGGGCCTTTGATCTCCACATCCAGAGGAAAGCGAGGAAAAGAGGGAAAGGCAGAGATCCAGCAGGCAGCCGCTCTGTATATCCGAAAAGAGACAGAAGGCAGCAGAGGAATCAGCTCTAACAGAGCAGAGCACAGGGATCTGAGCTCTCTGGGTCCTAATGCCTCCATGTACGAGAAAGCACATATTCCTTCAGGCAGCTGCAGAAATCTATAGCTGACAACTTTCTGACACAAACTGAGCAATATGTTCAAAAGCTAAACCAGGAATTAAAAAAAGGTTAAGTATGATGAGTTTCTATATTTTTGTTATTCTCAACAAATCCTATAAAAACACCAACAACCAACTGATCCTACTAACATGTATTATCTGCGTATCCAAAGCCATCTTCTTCACTACAGCAACAAACATGTATTTTAAAACTGGAAATAGTCAAGTGCAAACAAATGCACTATGTCCTCCTGTTTGATAACATTTGCTAAAAATAAATAAATAAATAAATAAATATATATACATAGTATCCAGCTTTTTAGGAAATTAAGTAAGACTTGAATTTGTGAGTATGAAACAAGTATGAAACAATTTTTTACTTTTAGTAATTTCATGGAATTTGTTGGCAAAAAGGAAAATAAAAAATAAAGCCAGCCTTCCCTTTCAATTCAGTCCATTACACATCAACCCGGCTCAATCTGGCTGTGAAATCAAAAATCTGTTTATTATTACAAACTACCAAAAAAACATTCAGGTGGACGAGCAATCTGAGGCCCGGGTGTGAGTTTGTCTGCTGCTTGGTCATTTCAGTGTCATGTTATAATTTCCCCTGTAGCTCAGTAGCTGAAGGCAACATGCTGAGACATTCCCATAGTTTCTTTTAGACTTGTGTAAAGCTATCCATTATATTGTTAACATGTGTTGCTCTTTCATTTGGACGCTGCTTCCTGACAGGACGTCGGATTGGCTGATCAGTGTCTTTGAGACAGAGTTAAGGTGGCATCAGTTCCTTACCCGTGACATCCCTCGCTGTGGAGACTTTACCATGTATCTTTGCAGAGCCGCGATTCAAACCTGAGGTTTGTTTGCAAAGCTTTTCATAAATGTAGGATTGTTTTGTTTGTTTTATTTAATTTTTTTTTGTGAAATTGTCAGAAATGTCAGAATTCAATCAATCAATGTTATTGTTTTAAACTTGTGCTTTTGCTAAGACAAGTCAAAATGATTTTACATGATGAGGTGAAGTTATTCTTATATAGGTCAATAAACGTGGCGTGCCTGGGTTACGTGTAAGGTAATTCTTCAATTTGAATTTTTCATTATCACTGTTATTTATCAGCAGTCTTTACACAAAGTGCAGGTTGTGAGTTTTCATTTAAATACATCATAAAGTAGGAGCTAAAGGCTGTAAATAAAAGCTGCAGCAGGTCCAGAGCTCTGCGATCAAAGCCTCATTCATACCAAGAAACTCTCATTACGTCCTAACGAAGCACAGCTGTAACGCGGCTGCTAAAGAGGATCACACGCTTAATCAGAATCATAAGTTGTGTAGCGGCAATGACGCAACTTTCTCAGGGAGGTCAGCAAGTTGTTGGTTACAGAGTGGCTGGAGTGTTACTGGAAGGTGGAAGCTGCCCGTTAATAAATAACGAGTCACACTGATACCTGTACGTCTGGCCACCGGCCACAGGACATAATGAAGCATGGAGGAACTTTGTTCACGGGGTTTTGCTGCGAGTTCGGATTTGAATAAATGTGATGAGATGATCTTTGTTGTGAGATTTCTAACAGGAAGTGAACATTATCCCCTGTTCCAGGTTTTTTTTTACAATTTGAAACTGGTTTCAAGTTAGCAACCTACCACAAGACAGGAAGGTGTGGGATGCAAAAAACTAAAACAAAAAAACATCTGCACACTTATTTCCATGACATAATGTGAGCTTTCTGTCAGGAAGACTTTAAACAGAGGCCTTTGTATTGTGTCATGCGGTCAGTTGGTTCACACGCCTCGATTTGCAAAAACTAAATGCTAAATGAATCAGTTACACAATTTATGGAAAACAAACTTTTTAAAAAATTGATTATCTACTTTATTTATCTTAAACGTGTGGAGTTTGCATGTTCTCCCCGTGTCTGCCTGGGTTCTCTCCGGGTGCTCCGGCTTCAGCCTCCCACTGCCAAAAGATATGCGGCCTAGGTTAATTGGTGACCCTAAACTGTGTGACTGGTTGTTTGTCTCTGTGTGGCCCTGCAATTGACTGGCAACCTGTCCAGGGTGTACCCCGCCTTTCGCCCTATGTCAGCTGGGAAAGGATCCAGCCCCCCCCCCGGTGCCCCTGTACGCAGGATAAGCGGTTGACGATGGATTAATGTTCCAGCTTCTTCACTGTGAGTCTTTGGTGCTTTTCTTTTTCTCTTATGGGAAATTGAACTGATTATCTTTGGGGGTTTGCTGTGATGAACAATTTGCAATAAGACAGAAACCTTTACCAATTAGTCGTCAAAATAACTTGCAGATTAATGGATAACGAATATAAACTTTAGCTGCAGCCCTGTCTAGAAGGTGTACTTCACCTGATAACCTGCTGTCACTAAACAAATCAGTGATGGCATTTATTCTGTCAGTATGGAAGTGAGAACAGCATGTGTGCACTTTCTGTTGTCTCTATGTCTTAACTCTAATTGATTTTAAAGTATCTGGTAATAAAGATTACACTGTGCAGTGAAGACATACTGCATTACTGTTTGTCAACTTTATAGAGGAGTGTTTTGAGGACAGACTAGTCCACAGTGTCTCTGCATCAGGCTGACATCTAGTGTTCACAACATCACATTACAGCAGCAGCACTTCCTTAACTGCCACAGTCGCTCATTTCATACCTCAATCTCATTGGGGGCTCTGTTTTTATTTATTTTAAACCAGAGCTGAACTGTGGAGACGAGTTGGAACAATCATTTATTTTGATATTTTATGATCATAAAGGTAAAACTAACCAGAGGTGTTTCACAGATGGGTTTCAATGGTTTCAATGCTAAAAGCGTGAGACCTTTTTCTGCAAAAGGGACTGCACTTCCAGGGTAAACACCATTTGTTGACACATACCGATGTGAGACTCACACTTTAAACCCTTGAAAGAAGTTCCGGAAGACACACAGAGAAATGAGAAAATAAAAGTAGCTTTTCTTTTTCCATTTCTCTAAATTGTGCTTAAATTAGCATTATTGGTTTACAGTAGGTGAAACAGTTTGTGAGTGTTGCCTACGTAAACTTTGATGATTGCAAGCTTGAGTGTGTGTGTTTTTGTGTGTGTGTGTGAAATGCACTTCTGTCACCACTTCTTCAAAGTTCAAGAGTCATACAATAATTACAATGCAAATCTTCCGACAGAAGATCTGCTTGTATGTGACGCAGAATATCTAACATTGCTGGTAAGTGGAGGGTGGAAGGATGAGTCTTTAAGTTATTTAATGCATCAAACTTTAATCTTACAAACAAATTATAGAGACAATAATAATAATAACAATAATTATAATAATAGTAAAAATAACTTTTTTTGTAGAGCACTCATTAAACAAAGCACTTCACAAAAGAATTAAAAGACAAGATATCAATTAAAGACATAAAATCATAGCAGTCAATAACAAAATTTAACACAATGCACAGATCAAAGGTTAGGCAGGAAATTAAGACAATAAACAGGATAGCAGCTCAGATAAACTCAGATAATGCTTTCCTGAAAGAAATTCATTTTCAGACAGGACTTAAAAGAAGACACAGACTCCGACAGCCTCATTTCCTCAGGCAGAGTCATTCCAGAGCCTCAGGGCCTTCACCGTAAAGTCCCCATCTCCTCGTGGTTCTAACCTGGACCCCTGCCGGAGGATCTCACACTACGCACAGGATCGTAAGGAGTTAAAATGCCATGAAGAGCTTTAACAGTAATCAATAAGCTCTTTAAATTTGGTGTGATGTGGGCGTACTTCCTAGTTTGGACTAAGAAGCCCGCAGCTAAGATCTGCACAATCTGTAAACGGTTCAGTTTTTTGATTTCGACACGAGACCAGGCTGTTGCAATAATGCAGGCAAGAGGAGATAAAGGCACGTATAACCGTTTCTACATCTCTGGCATTTAAGATTAATCTTATCTTAGAAATCTTTCTAAGGCGGTAGAGGCAATGATAATGCGAAACTTATAACAATGACCTCTCCCCACAGTCTATTTAGTACCAAGTGATAAAAAAGTGTGGAGAAAAAAAAAGGCTAGTTTTTGTTTCGGGGTCAGGGTTTGGTTAAAAATAGTCAGGTTTGGGTTGAGGTTAAGATTTAAATCCAGTTCAGAGAAACTATGACGATATAGCAAATATTCACAGGACACTGTCTTTACAGACAATAGACTAAAACCCTGGACGAACAAAAATAATATCCAAAAATATGTACAGTATATACAGAGATTGAGAAAACTACTCAGAGACACACTTTCTTTGTAAAGGACAAATCTGAAACACAGCTTGCAATCAAAAGGTTTGGATATGACGGTAAAAAATTCCCCTCAACATCATGAAAGCATTTAATAGGATTCCAGTTCCTTGAAATAAAAATCTGGTGCAGCTGGTTTTACGGGAGCAAATGAGGTTGTGGTGAGCGTTACGAAAGTATGTGACTGACCATCTGCCTTTTTGTCACTTGATAGCTGAAAAAACAACTCTGGAATCGACAAACAAAGTGTGACCAAATACTGTATTTGTGCCCGTAATGCCAACGTGACAAATCATGACTAGAACTGGGTATCAAACCTTAAGACTTCTTGCGTAACAAATGAAATGTGGCAACAGCAACTCATGACTGCAACTAAGCTTGGGACAAATGGGTTACAAATGAATAATAAAGAAACATAACATGAAAACTAGTTTAAAATATAGTGGAAGTAGTATTTACACCGGTACTGAAACAATTCAAATGACACACAGCCCTAATGATTATATGCATATCTTTGCAACTCCCTGTTATTTTTCAGTCCATTGCTTTTGTAACTATACTCTGTATTTACTGTAGGGATACATGGATATAACTAATGCAAAGCGGACAGAAAATTTATATTGCATTCCGCGAAGTATTATTTGGTTCCTGAAAACTGAAATTTGGTGGCAGGCACTGTGTCATTGCTGGAGTATGTTGGAGAGTAAGCTGAAGAGTTGGAGAGGATGCTCGATCTCTGTGGCACCAGCTTGAGCCCACGACAGCAGCATGAATCATGGATGAGCCTCAGTACGTCGTTGCGGAAGCGCACGCCCACCAGGGCGTACAAGATAGGATTGAGGCAGCAGCGGGTATACGCCAAAGTGCAGGTGATGTACTCCAACAGGAGGCCGCAGAACTGCCCTGCCATTTTCCATGACAGCACCAAAGTGTACGGCAGCTGGAATGCCAGAAAAACCAGCACCAGAGCCAACATGAGCTTCAACGTACGCTGACGATGCCACTGTTTCCCCCGCCGATTTGCGTGCCCTCCCCACAACACGTGAGCAATGCAAGAGTAGCATGTCACCATAATGAAGAGGGACAGGCAGAAGACAGCAATGATTGCTCCATTGGTGACCTTTTTAACACTCCCGCTGTAAATCATGCCGCAGTATCCATCACTCACCCCGGAGAAGAGGATTTCAGGCAGGCTTAGGAGCACCGCGACAACCCACACACCTACAGCAGCTATTTTCCCGCTTGTTAATATCTGATCTCGTAGCCTGAGCATCTGCTGGGCTCGTGCCACCACCATGTAGCGGTCAATGCTGATGCAAGCCAGCAGCATAAGCCCACTGTAAGTGTTGATGGCGTAGCATGCACGCGTGGCCTTGCAGAGGGGAACGGTGAGGACCCAACCCAGGTGAGTGTCGACGGCCTGTAACGGGAGCGTGAGGAGCAGGAGGAGGTCAGCCAGCGCCAGGTGGAACAGGAAGACGTCGGTCATGGAGCGAAGCCGGAGGCAGCGGTAGAGAACAAAGGTGGTAATCACCAAGCAGTTTCCCACCACGCCCAGCGGGAAGATCAGGCAGAACACACAAGTCTGGAAAATTTTGATGGTGGCCTCCTGTTCATCAGCATCACACCAGCCAGACTGGTCACCGTAATCGTATGTGGCGTTACTCATATTCATGTACGAGTCATTGAAGTAGTTATAGCCATCATCAAAGTCCTGGCTGAAGAACATTGCTGGTGGGAAGAAAATAAGGAACAGTAAGTAATCTATCTTGCAATGGGAAGGGTGATAAACATTTATAAAACTCTTCCGTGACTAAAATCTATGTCTGTTTCTTTACAAGGCAGCTGTTAAAACTGTATGAACATTTAAAATATTTTAAATTCATTGAACAATGTTTGAAACTCTTTGGCTCCTCCTCTCCTCAGAGGATGAATCTTAGCGTTGGTGATGAAAGCTTTAACAGGATGAATAGTAAGACCTTTTCATCTAACTGCACCATCAGGTCAAAACTTTGGTTTATGACCAAATGTTTGCAAAACGAATGACGTTCTTATAGCTTTGCTTGGTGCTAAATATCAGTAAGTTGTCATTGTTAACATGTTAGCATTTAGCTCAAAAGTACAGCCTCAGGAGCATTAGTCTTGTTTACAGACGCACACACGCGGCTACAGACGGATAGATTAGCATCTGTTTTGCATTTCAAATCTGGGAGGATGTGTGAAAAATGTAAAAAAGAAAAAGTTTTTACAGCGGATGAAATGTTTCAGTCCCAATATAATTATTCTCTAATCATTTCTCATTTCTAAACCACCACTTTAAAAACCTGAGTTAGCAGTTGTCGTTTAGTCATTATCACAACTTTATAGTTCATTTACACAAGAATCACCAGTCTACATGTACTCCACTGTGGCAGAAGACTAAAATTTATTTTATGTTTCTTTTTAGTCATTTATGACTTAGTTACTGAAAGAAGCAGTTTGGGCCTAATAGCAGCCTAGACTGCACAATAAAAACCTTCTGTAGGTTGGCTGCAATGAAAAATATGAGTCATTCTGGGCTTCTGCAAAATTCCAGAGAGACCAGGTTGCGTGAGGACTAGCTTTTTTTCAGAAATGTAGTGTTCTCATAGACCCCGGTCTGGGTTGATTTTTGAGCAGAATACTGTACTTCATGTCACGATATCAGGAAATACTAACTCCTCCACAACTAGGCTGAAAGTGAGAGAGAGCAGCAATGTTCCTCAGTTTGAGTAAGAGGCTGTGATATTTTAGTCATTTTGCACCAGGTTGCGTGACACTGGCATCAGGTCGTTGGCACAGGGGAAATCGTGGGTAGCTTCAAGGTCTACAGATCAGTCAGTGTCGCGTGCTAACAGCCTTTATAGGCAGTTCCAACAAGCATCTTTTATCATTTGATCTCTGTTACTGCTGAGGCCACTCACAATATTAAACTGACCTATTTTGTTATTTTGTCTTTTCTTTGTTTGACGGTGGGACACAGACATTAAGGAATTTACCTTAAAAAAAGGTAAGAGGAAAATATTTTGTGGACAGTCTTGTGAACAGAGCGGCTTTGTCCGAGAGGTTTATCAGATATCATTTTCTTTTAGTCAGGAAGTTTATTCCCTTTGACCAGGAAATAAACCTAACTGGTTATCAAAAGCTGTAAATCTCACATTTGTGAGACTAAATTAAACTTAGTTTGTAATTTTCTACTTTATGATGACCGATAATGGACGGAACAATAACTTAGTTTGCAGTTAAACATAGACTCTGACAAAACTGTTTAGTTGTAACTTCGCCTAAACTTTCCCTAAAGTTGAATAGCACGAAGATATTTTAAAATTATATATATAGAATATGTGCTTGTATATTGTTCAGGTAGCTGAAGGGGAAAGGAAATATCTCCTTACAGAGAAAATAAATTTGAGTCATGGGAGGGTTGTTTCCTGACTGCAAACTGACGAAGAGTTGTGATTCACATTATGATTTACAAACTGCTCCATTGACAAGTGTATGAACGCTCAGAACAAGGCTATATTTCTGCTGCTGCCCTAGAATCATAGTCCACAACACAGCACCTTTGTGGTGATGTGGATGGTGATGGCGCAGTAGATAAGACACCTGGCTTTGGTGTGAGAGACCCGGGTTTAACTCCACTGTGACCGGTTCACCCATTGTGTCCCTGAGCAAAACACTTAACACCTTAGTTGCCCCAAAAGGTGTGCGACCTCTGACATATATAGCAAGTGTAAGTCGCTTTAGATTAAAGCGTCAGCTAAATGAGTAAATACAAACACCTTTTTACACTCGTATTTATATTTACCCGTGGACGGGGTGTCTGTGTTGCAGCTGCAGTTTTTGTAATATACAATGTGATACCACCTCCTAAGAAATAATATGACAACACTATTGATCATGCAAATATAGTATTTCAAACCATAGATGATAAAAACTAAGCTTAGGTGACAATAGTTTAGAGGTTGCTGTAAATCCAGCTTGCTTAAGATCAATAAATGAGCTCCATTATTTCTCAGTCCACTATTATTTACAATAGCATGACTCCTATGTATTTAAATTTTCATTATTATTATGCCGATGACAGTATGTGGTATGTGCACTCCTACTCAGGCTCTAACTGAGTCTCCTCACGGCCTTTGATGCTTTCCAGATATATCGCCTCTCGTCATAGACTGTATATAAAGTATATAAAGACTAAAAGTGAAGCCAAAACATTTCATTACACAAAAATTGCATGACAACCTAACTTTTGATATTATCACATATTTTATAAATATTTTAACTGTCTCTATTGAGTCTTTTTTTGAACACATTTTTAGTGGCAAATGCGTAATGGCCGGTACAAATAATGCAAATTCTTTGTAAACACACACACACACACCCTCCCCACTAAGATATTTCATAAACATTTGGATCAAAATCTGTCTGAGCTCTAAGCATAGACAGGTTGTTTTTTTTCTTGTTGCCGTTTGAATATCGGTTGTCGGGCTGTCAAAGTTTTTTGCTAAATTTTAAGGATAGCAAAAATGTTCTTTGTTATCGGGTCATGATTTTAATGAGATTTGATCTAGTTTATGAACCGCTTTTGGAATTTTTAACAGCATGAGCTTGACTGTGATTATTGTCTATAGTTTCTGCATCTTTCCTTCTGTACCGTTTCCTTTATTAACAACAGACTACTGCAAATTACTTGACAATATCAGGAAATCTGAGCTCTTTTACAATCAGGCTGAAAGTGAGATCATCTCCAGCAACCACATTACTGCTGCCTACTCAAACTGAGTAGACAGTTATTTATTTTAGTCATTTTTCACAGCTGTGAAAAACAATGCTGTCAGGTTGTTGGCATGTGGGGACTCGTGAGCAGCTGTAAGATTAATAGGGTCACATGTCAATATCATTTCTCCTTTCCTAAGTTAGACTCAGTCATGCTGTGGAAAATACTGAATATTAAGCTCTAAGCTGCGCTCAGTAACCAAGCACAGGCTGAGAGAGTGGATGTTCCCTGGCAGTAAATAGTTGCTTCATGATACTTTCTCATCTCTTAATTTTAATATCAAATAAATAAATACATAAATCTTTACAAATAAATACAAGGCTTCAAACAGACCCTGTGATTGCTATCATTATCTATGTAGATGGATCTATCTTTCTGTATAGACAGACATAAATACATATATATGGGCTCCACACATTTTGCATAAATATTTCTATACTTCTTCTGTAATTGTGCTCACTTTGCTGGCAAAGCTAGAAAAAAGTCAATCTTCTTTAAAATTTTAAATTTCTATTTCAATAGTCAAAAGTTCTTACCTGTGATGTTTGGGGTGCTATTCATGTCCTATGTCCTCCTCCTTCGTGTGTGGCAGATTTGAGAGGCTGGCACTCTTAAAAACAAGCCTGCGGGCTAAACCTAAACCACCTCCAGCCAATGAAACCATCTGTGTTTTGCTGACCTTGCCGTACCCCTGATTGTTGGTTGGTTGTTTGTATCCCCAGGACACACTGTAGGATGTGAGAATGAAACTTTGTTGATGCCTATTGATATCCGTCATACCTCTGAGACTGTTTTTTTTTAAAAATGATCTGCCTTTTGTATTAAATCTGATCAAGAAAAGTTTACTCTGAATCCTGCAAAATGTTATCACTGCAACCATAATGCATTTATACTAACTGCACATATACATTTTAGGTGATTAAATTCACATTTGTTATTACTTTACATCGGACATCACTTTCCCTTTAGACATTTCCCCCCTGTGGATACAATCCAAATATATGTCCTAATAAGAGGAGACAAAAATGCACAGAATTTGCTCACCACATCAAGTTGTAGTTTCAACTGCCAGTGCAAAAACACATCTGGGTGTGACTGTTGACTGGTACCTAAAGCCAGTTCACAACCTTTACTTGACTTCTTTTGAGGTTATATGATCGTTTGACAAGTCATCTGGCCTTGGAAGGGTCTAACTGATCAAGTCAAACTCTGAAGCATCAGTTGTCAAGTTGAGGGGCTCACATGACCGAAGGGCATTCTGGTGCCTTTTTGTGTCCAAAAAGCTGAGTTTGCATTTAAAAGTCACTTAAGCTTCATTTACTTAGGAAGATAAATGAGATCTCTTTTACATGACAGACTTCACACAACTTAAACTACAGCTGCAAACAAACAATTCATTTCATTATTGATTAATCAGCAGAATATTTTCTCGATTAATCAATTCATTGTTTACTGTTCGATGTCAAAAAAATTGCACAGCTTGCCCAAGTCCAAGGTGGCGTCTTAAAATGTCTTGTTTTGTCAGACCAATAGCCCAAAACCCAATGGTATTCAATTTGCAATTACATAAAACACAGATAAATGGAAAATCAACAAAATATTTGCCGTTTATTTTTCTTCTGATGAACTAATTCTTTAAATTTACATATTGTGATTTCACAATGTCAGTATAACTTTTGAATCCCTCAGAGAAATGAGTGTCTGCACAGTTTGTTTGTTTTGCGGTACAGTGCATGATACAGGAAACAGGGCTTCTTTAGATGAGAGTTTAGATATGAGGAACTTTTTAAAGCTATAACTAATGTCACGTTTTTTCACTTTGAACTCAACTATAGGTGTGAAATATAGCTAGCATGGCCTTAAAAATAAAAATGCAGATGCTTTCTAGATGCAAGAAATGACCTCTGGTCGTTTCATATAACTGTGGTGAGTATTTGTAGCTGTCATAAGTAATGAATCTAATTTAACACAGCATGCATCGGTTTAAAAGTAGCAGCGCCTTTTTTGAACTCTGGAATTCTTAACTTAATATAAGATATCTGGAGGTTGTCAAAAGCAGACTGTAGCCTGGAGAAGGCTGGGTTTGCAGAAGTTAAGCTGATGATCATATATGGTCATTTTATTGTACGACTGTTTGTGTTTGTGCATCATTTGTGTTTGTGGATTTTCAAAGGCCCTTCTGTGGGCAGGCATTGCAAACTAGCTGAAGTTAAAACTCCCAGTCAAGATGCAGCTTGCATCCATTTTTGTCCAGACTATTGTAATATATGTAGTGAATGCTTTGGATGAAAAAAAAGTGTTTTATTTGGATAAATGGAAGTTATTAGTCAATATATTGATGGCACGCTCCAATACGCCGTTTGCAGCAATGCAGAAGTTTCAGTTTGGGAGTGAAAGGTTGACTAGACGAGATGGAGCCCATACTGTGAAGTGCCCATGACGTTGCAGGGAAGCTGACCTCTGACGTAAAACACGTCTTAAGTCCAAAAATGTGTTTTGTCAGTTCACCTACAAATTCTGTGTCCGAGTGGACGCTTGTGTCAAGTTCGAAAAAAAATCCTTGTAGGCATTCTTGATATGGCGTTCACAAAAATGGGCCAGACGTGAGGTCACAGTGACCTTTGACCTCTGACTACCCAATTCTGAAATTACTTCATCCTTTTGTCCAAGTTTCTTGAACCAAGGTTCTTGAGACGTCGCATTCACAAGAATGGGACAAACAAAAGGCCCCTGCAATCCAAAAACACGGCATTGGTTCATGCGATACACTTGTGCTTAAAAAAAACATATCAAATGATAAATACTACAAGATAATATCATCATAACAAAAATGGTCATTGCAATGTTGAGTTGGAAATACTTTTTACGTATAGCGTAAAGTAAATAGCAGGAGGGCCTACTATAGTTCCCTGTGGGACGCCTTTATCAATTGAAAGCAGACTATTTAATAACAGGTTGCATCCATCCATTAGCTATACATGCTTATCCTTCAGAGAGTCGCAAGGGGGGCTGGAGCTGATCCCAGCTGACACTGAGCGAGAGGTGTGGTCAAAAACAGAGCTGACACATAAAACCAAGACAAGAATTCATGCTCACATCCACACCTGCAGGTCTATGAAGAGTTGTTGATCAAGCTAACCTACATGCCTTTGAACAGTGGCAGAAAATCCACGCAGGCACAGGGAGAGCATGCAAACTCCACAACCGGCGAGTTCGAACCCAGGACCTTCTGAGGGCACAGCGATGACCACTGCACCACAGTGCCACCCTGTTGCGTTCGACTGTATCAAAAGCGCCGGACAGTGCAATATCATTAATTCTTATTTTTTTCTGCTCCGAGTCTGTGCATGTGTGCAGGGAGGTGAAAGGCGTAGGTTTGAATTTGCCCTAAGGCCTATTAACCCAGCTGCACTGACTCACACTGCAAACGTATAGTTTGATGGCTGCAGAGACGCTAATGAAGATGAGCATCAAACCACAATGTTTGCATCAGACGTTGGCACCAGACCATGAGAAAAATGTACAATAGGTCGAGAATTGTTTTTGCTTCTGGGAACCCGTGAGCATTTCACATCTGGGCGGAGATGTTGACAATCCTTGATCCACGGTGTGGCTTTTCTTAACCCTTGATTTCTACCCTCCTTGCTTGTTTGTTGCTTGTGTGGTTCTCGTTAACTGATGTGAAACTGGTGACCTACTATTCAACCTGTGCACACATCGTTCATGGTGAATAGTGATTGGCTCGTTGGCAGGATTGTTACTTTTTTCTAAAATGATTCACCTCCCACTCACATCGAGCTTTTATCATTACTTTGAACTACTTTGAAAATAAAACCAATACTTGTAATGCATTTCCTTTTGCAAATTGCTCCCATAAGCTTTATATAAACAAAATATAACACTGCATTTTCTTTTTACTTGTGTTGACATTAAGATATGTAGCCTGATAAGAATAAAAAAGGGTTTCTGTGTTGTATAAAATGTTTTTTCCCCCACAGGACAACACAAATAATTTATTAATATTTTATAAATGACTAATATACCATTAATAAGAACAACTTTTGGATTATAATAAACCATCAGGAGGTCTGCAGGTACACGTCTCAGTAAATCATTATTAAGGGTTCTTGGGTTGTGCTGATGTTAATGTTGTTAAAAGTTGTTCTTGTTAAATGATTCATAATTTCTTATGCATTAAAACTGTATTCGTAACCATTACCATGGTCATTGGTAAAAACATATTACCATTATTGAAGTTAATTAGAAGTGGCAAAGACATTTTAATTCACAATGAGGCTGTGTGCCTGAAATCTGAAAATTCCAGGATAAAACACAAAAAGCGTCAAAATTTCAGAGCTCAAACTGACAAAATTAATCTTATTTAAATATGTATAAAAAAAACATTTCAAAAAGCTGTTACAGTTTATTCAGTTTTTAATGCTATCTTCCCGTTTGCCTTTTTGCCTTATTCTGTTGTGCTTGTGCTTTATATGTCACAGAATATTTGATGTTGCATTATCACAGGATAATTAAAATGCAAACTATGTTAAATTCTGCTTTGAAAGAATTTACTGACACCTGAGAAAATTTCAGGCTTGCTCGTGTACTACAGTCAAAACTATCAGACCACTTCGGTCATCAGGAGGTGGTTTTCTTTCCGTACCGAGAGTAAGATTCAGATTTGGTAAAGACGCTTTTAGGGCTCTTGTCACAACAGTCTCCATATTCAAAAGCAG
>JAPMOB010077851.1:0-31546 GCA_029875015.1 Lepomis gibbosus | reverse complement strand
ATCTATCTATCTATCTATCTATCTATCTATCTATCTATCTATCTATCTATCTATCTATCTATCTATCTATCTATTTATAAAACTGCTCAGTTCAGACAATGACTGGCCTGTGCTTAATGTCATTCCACATGCCTGGCAACCTACCTACATACTTACATAAGTATGTGTTCTGCATCTTCACTACTTTATTTAGTCTGTTTGGTCGCACAGATATAAGACCATGCAGGAACATTTTCAGAGGTGGAGATACAAGTATACCGTCCTTTCGGAAACCTGGATTACAACCAGCAGAGAGTAAAAGTTCATGATCGATCACTTGCAAAACAACAGTGTAATGTCTTCTGTGCCTCTGAAGGGAGCCAGTGTTTAAAAAAAAGAATCCAGATGATATCACCATGTTGGTATCCAGGCTTGAGTCTAAAACGTTTTAACAGTGTTGCTGGAGTTTCAAACATGCTACAAACTCTTCTGCTTTGATTTTGACCATTTTCTTATTTTGTCAGTATCATGTGAGTCCCCCAATGTGTAAAGAAGTGAACGCAATGAACAGAAAGGAAAACATGCAAGTACAAATTTGAGTTACTTCTATGCTGAGAATGTCAATGATATGCAACTTTGTACTTCTACTCCACTGTGCCTCAGAGGCATTTACTCTGCTTTTTACTCCTTTTCAGAGATACGTTGTTCTCAAAGGGCAGCAACGCAGCAAACACATGATAGAATATGATGCACAGCTGCAGATTAAATTACCCAACAGTATATAAAGTAGTTCAATGACCTCAACTTTAAACATATACAGGAGTAACATGCAAAATACACATCAATACAGCTGTAACACCTGTTCATACAAACAGGAAATTATACAATACATGTTACTGCAACTTGGAGCTGCCACCATCACCCACAATTTATTTAATTTTCTTGCATCTGTGACCTTTGTGCATTGCATTCTGGGAGAATAGTGTACATCAACAGTACTCACAACTCTGTTTAATTTAGTATGAATTTTGTCTGGTTTGAGTATACTCAAAGTCCACTTATCCATTGTTAACATACTTAAAACCTTCTAAGACACAGTATGCAGTATGGATTTAGGACACAGTGTTCCATTTATGGCTGACTGGGGCACTTTAGTTAGTTAGACACCATCATAAATGCTATTAGTAACACCTGTGCTTTTTCTGCTGTGACAGGTCAAAGTATATCCTGTGAAAAAGACCAATTTTCTGACTTGTTTGCAAATAAACAAGTGTAGCCTACTCTCGATGCTAGCCAAATTTATATTAGGAAGATTTATCCAGACAGTAAAATTACATTTAGTGTTCAAGTTGGACACAAATTTGACGGTGAAGAAGTTTTTCAGGTTTTAAAGAGAGGCATGACAGAAAAAGCTTGTGAACCACTGGTGTAATGTCAAGACTCTCTGGTGTGTTCCCCACCTCACATGTATGAAATTCCTAGGCTGCAGAAAAACATCTGAGGCTTGTTTAACCCCACCCCCTCCCTCCACTGACCTTACATAAAGGAAGGTCAATGGAGGGAGGGGGTGGGGTTTTGAACCACAACTGCCCCCCGCTGCTTTCACATACATTAATCTTACATCTTACACACACTGTAAAGGAACAACTAGATCTTGACTAGTTAATCACCCAGATATTACATAATCACAGATATTAGTACAGTTTACATGCATAAACTATGATTTATGACATGGTGCAGTTAGAATACTTTTGCATGAGAACACATGACCACCTGAACACCATCTGTGTTCAAATGTGGAAGTGCATATGTAGGTTGTTATGTGCATGTCTATGTGCACGTGTGTGTGTGTTACATTACACAGTGCATGTAGAGTTGAGGCTCTTGACATTAACCAGCAACTGGTTGTGTGACAGGACAGACAACCGACTCACATGCAAACACACCTCGTGGAAATAAAAGCAAAGTCATCCACATTGACAAGACTGGGAAGTAGAACGTTACAGCTCCACCTCTGCTGTAATTGGAAGAAAAAGTCAGGGGTGGAATCTGCACATGGCTTTAATTTGGAGCTTTGCGGGTTCCTCTTTTTAGGTTGCAGGAAACATGCTTAAAAATTGTCAGTTAGGCTGAGAGTAAAAAATGGAAAGACAGTGTGAGGCTGACAACTTGGTCCATTATTGTGAATAATTGTGATGTTTACAAAACATTCTTGGCAAAAGCCTTTTTCATCTGGTTTGGATTAAGTTTGATTTGTTGTTCATTCATTTGTTGACCACATGTATGGAAGCATATAGAGGACTAATTTCACATTATCATGCAAACTTGAAATGTAATCACACAATAACATTATCATTTCCCACATATGTATTATTTAGGTAAAAATGAAAATCATCCAATTTTTATTTTTATTTTTATTTTAATAGGACCAAATTAAAATGAAAATGTCAACAGCATTTGAAATTTCATTTTGAAAGACTTAAACTGCTCTAAAGTGCAGATTATTCAAATACAGTTAGCAAAACAGCTCCCCCAGTCTTTTGCATTTATATGTCCATGTCCTCATGGTCTTTTTAGGTCAAAATTAAAATTAAAATGCCACTTCATAACTATTTGAAAAGAAAAATGAGAACAGCATTTGACATTTAATTTTCAAAGACTTCAAAGACTGGAACTTTATAGAGGACTTTATTCAAAGTCCATGTCGCATGGTCTTTTCTAGGTGAAAATGAAAACAAAAATCATCATCATCATCGTCAGATATGACAAGTGTGGCTAGTGGTTAGTATTCAGAGTTTACTTAAGTATGCTGATTTTGTTTTTTACTAACTGCTAAGACAGTCTTTAAAGACGATTATTATGTAGTAAATAATGTATATAGGTGTGGAATTGTGACACACAGTGGTGGACGAAGTATTCAAATCCTTTACTTCTATATAAGAACCAATACCACACTGTAAAAATACTCCATTACCAGTAAAAGTCCTACATTGAAAATATCAAGTGAAAGTATAAAAATATTATCACGAAAATGTTTTGAAAGAATCAAAAGTAAAAGTACTCAATGCAGGGAAATTAAGGATATAAAGTATATCTACTGATTTGACATTTTCTGATACATCTACCGATATTTGCTTTTAAACAATTTTAAAGATTATTATTACTCATGTATTAACATGTCATCCTCAAGCTGGAAAAATTAAATGTTTCTGGCATTTTTGTATGAGACATGACTTAAACGTGGTCGAGTAGAAGTACAAATTTGTACTTACGTACAGTACTTGAGTAAATGTACTTAGTTACGTTCACACTGCTGGTTTTAACAGTGAGACCATCTGACTGTGACCTTCGGCAGAAAACATGTGATCAGCCCAATCATTGAGCGCCATGGCCAAGTCTCTCTATTCATGTGCCACCATTCCAGATAAATGTCATTTCACTCATGTGTCAAACAGCAATGAGCTCAGAGTTGAGGCCCAGCAGAGACCCAGAGAACCTTTTTTAACATACAGTCATACGTCCTATTCCCTGCCAACCTCTGTTACAAATCTCTTTATGTGTACTGCTTAAATAAAGGTAAGATTCTTCATCAAATGATGCCACATTACTTTGAATCATTCAAAGCAATTTGATAGTTTTATTAGAAAATGTGCAGTGAACAGGCTGCATTTCCATTTACTCTTTTCATGAGACCAGCGTTGGGGGAAAAAACAGGAATGCAGGGGTGGTTGTGTGACGTTCAGTAACTGTAGTTCATTGTCTTGTTAGATGCAGTGATGACAGTGTGGTTTCATGCCTGAATGAGCAGTGTCCAGAAAGAGGTCAGGGAGCTTGTGAAATCTCTCTGACCCACTCTCTTTTCTCTGTCTCTATATGTCAGACATCTTTATTTTACGTAGTCGTGGAATGTGACTAAGTACATTTTCACCCACCACAATATATTTATTGTCATTTTCTTATGTTAAAACATCACATCGAAGAAACAGAGAGCAACAACACAACCCTTTGTGACCAGAAATACATACATTATACAAAAACATGAACACTCAACTTGCACCGATGCCGCGTAGAATACAAATTAAAAAAATATTTCCCACCACTGTTCATAATTTCCTTTCAGGTAAAGCCTAGATTTCCATCTTGAATGATATTCGCATATGGTTCCCAGAACTGAACAAATTCTTTCTGCTTGCCTTTAGCTATTTTGTAAAGTTTTCAAGGCCAATAAAATCCAACAGCTGCCTTTTCACATTGACCAGTTCAGCAATAGCTCTCCTCTTTTAGATCAATTCCAAGCACACAAAGTTTGACATTTAAAGGGACAAATTGGTATTAAACATCTCTAACAAACATTTTTAACATCCCTCCATAAATTTGGGATCTTTGGACATTTCCATAGAGAGTGAAACAAAGTACCTTTATCAAAAAACATCTGTATTTTAGCAGACACATGATCAAAGAAGTAAATTAAATATTATATTTATTGTCTATTTTGTGCTTTAAAAACGGAAATCATTCCTTAAATGAGTACATTTACTCAAGTACTGTACTTATGTCCAAATTCAAGTTGTACTTGTACCACTACATTTCATAAGCAAATATTGTACTTTTACTTGTACTTTTCTTTTACTACACTACATTTGTCTTAGTTACTTTTCATATTACATTTTTTCACACCCTTCCTGTCCAGTGTGAAACATGTATTTCCAAATTCGATGATTTTTAAAGAGAAGAAACACAGGAGGAAAGTTATGACTTGCGACAGAAAGCATTTCATGAGAGATGCTGACACCACACATTTTAAACTCTAGTCTATTCTGAAAACTTATTTAATGTCTGACGGAATGAAGGCGAGATATTAAATAGAGAGTGATTTATTCTGTAAAGGTGAGGGTAGGAGGCGACAGACTGAGTAAATGTCGGACAAAAGTTAATGGGACAAAGGTAAGAGGGACAGGGATTTATAGGACAAAGGTGGGAAGCCAAAGAGTTCAACAGCATAGTGGGCGAGATAAACTGATCAATACTAGGAGTTTAACCAGTTTCTAATGCTGACCTAAAAAACCCTGAATTCCCTTATCTTTCACTCTGTGGACGTCACAAGTTGTTGTATCCATCCAAGTTGACTCAATTTGTACAGATACAAACAAACAGTACATCTAGTTTTGTACTTAGTTTTGTACGTATGTACTTTTTTTGTAGGTGAAATTCTGAAACAAAAACAAGTCCAAGTCCTTAGATGACTGCGTTTTGTCCAACTTTAACAGAATAGTTCATAACTCAAATTTTTCTATATATATAATGTATTCTGTAACTAGATATTGTGGATTGATTGAACTTTCCTCTTCATTCATACCTTTACTGCACTTTCATCTAGTGATAAAGGGGAAATGGATGAATTTACTTGCTTGTCTACCGACCACATAAAGCTCTAAATCACATTTCTTATCACATTCACACACTGATGGCAGTGGTGGTGCCAACTGATCTAAGCAATACAGCGCCTCCTCTCTGAAGTGCATGATATTAAGTTCAGTATCTTGCCCAAGGACACTTTTACTGGACTGGGGGAGCCTGCGATCGAAGCAGCGGCCCTACAATTTCTAGATGACCTCCTCTACCACTTAACACACCAAAGTAAGATTGCATCGGTTAACAATACACCTGCATGTTATCATCGTCATTTAGCTCAAAGCATGTTTGCATCTCTCCAAAGCTTTGGCTTATGACCAAAAAGACTGCAACGCTAATAACATTCCCATCTGGCTTTGATGGACATTGTCTTTTGTGCTAATTAGCTAATATTGACATGTTAACACACCAAACTAAGATGGTTAACATCATACATGCTAAATGTTAGCATTGTGAGGCATTAGCATTTAGCTTGACAGTGCCCATGCCCAGCTTCACAGAGCTGCTAGCAAGGCTGCAACAAAACTCTCTTTACTCTAGTAAAGTTAGTGAACTATGAAAACCTCAAGTATATACACTGTGCCTATTGTTAATGCAGAGAAGGAGCAGGAGTGTGTGTGTCAGAATGAAATCCGGTTTTAGATAGACTTGCAGTTAAACAAATACACTTCACCTGTAATAGGTGTGGAGCAGGCAAACACTCTGAAGCGACCTGAAAAGACAACAGACATCAGCAAAACCATGAAGACAGAAAGACAGATACGCAAGTAAGAGAGGGATCTTATCTGTGTGTGTGTGTGTGTAACTTCAAAGAAGTGTGTGTGTGTGTGTGTGCCATTACAACAGTGGACTCTGCACATTTTTATGGTCTCAAAGTCTACTATAAAAATGCAAACTATGGAGAAGATTTTTTTATGTGCAGAGAGAGATCATCCCAGACCCTAAAACACTGTTTCCCCCACAGAGTGCATCCCTCCCGCCTCAAAATCTCCTGCTAAACCCTCCCCAAAACCACATCTGCTCCCCTATTCTCAGTTTTTCTGTCGTCCCCATCCCCCCTCACCTAAACATTGTTGTCTCTTTAAGGCCTCCGCCAGTGTCTTTGTTTTTCTCTCCCCCCTCTGGGCTGAAGCAACAAAACAGGGGTGTGAGTCCCTGTCTCCCTTGAACATTTTATTATCTTATTGGGCAATGTGAATGGACAGAGACACGCATCAGCAAACAGTCTTTGATGCCCTACTTGCTGGGGTCAGATAAATATTGAGGGGAAATCGGCTACCTGGTTGGAAAGAGTCCGACAGAGCTGACAGGAGCCTCTCAGAGCTAAATCATGGATATCTGAACAGTTTGGTTCAGATATGGGACATAAGGACAAAGTGTCCTCATCCAAACTCAGTCCTTCCACTTTCTGCCCCTTTCTCCATCCCCCTCATTAGCAGAAATATTCCAGTGAATTTTCCAATTAGGCGCTGTCACATCGCCACGCCAAAAGCCTCCTCGCGTGCTGTCAACTGGAAATATTTGACACAGAAGATGATGAGTGATTAAACAAAAGCACATTAAAGAGGTGGACCCCATCTTGTTTTTCCCCTCTGAGATACTGGAGGTATTGCAGAAGCAAAGTCGGATTTACTGTTACAGAGTCAAGAGCATGTGATTTCTTTTCTTTACTGGAGGAATGTTAATTCAATGAACTAGCTTGAAAGTGGCTTCTTGTATGCTGTGGGAGGTTACACAAGGGCAACATTAGAAAAAACCAAGCCCGTATTCTCTTTTAAATATCTTCTTAAATCTCACTTTTATCTTTTGGCACCTTCTTAACTGATGGTAATTGTTATTGTTACTTGTATTGTCTGTTTTCACTGTATAGCACTTTGTAACTTTGTTTTGAAAGGTGCCAAATAAATAGAGTTATTACTATTTCTATATTTATTTGATAGAAATGTGTAGAGGTACATGTACTACATCATTAGAGATACTACATATATTCACAGAGGTCATTTTTCTTCATTTATTTATTTAAACATTCTTCTTCTAACTTAACCTTTTCAACATACCTCTAATGGAGTAGTTTTACAGTGTGGTATAGGTACTTTTACTTAAGTATCTACTGCCTGCACCACTGCTAATAACAGTTCTGGGCAACATTGTACTGTAGAAAAACGTATATATTTCTGTGAAAATGAGGAAGCACTGTTTTCCTTGGGCTGTAAGTTAAGCGATATACCTACACAGGCACATATCTTTTGTGCTCCCACATGGTGATTATAGTAACAGACAGAAAAGGAGATAAAAAGGATCAGATTGCAGGATGTAAAGGACGGCTGTAATGCAATGTCTTCAAGCCTCGTTTGATTGGATAAAGATGTTCTGTCTCTTTCTGCAACACACCCAGTTCATTTCTCATCTTCTAAAATTGTGCAAGGATCATCCTGTCTGCATATCGGAAGGGGAGGGAGAGAGAAGGATTTCAAAACAGTATTTTAGATGTTTTTTTAAAAACAATTTTGACCTTGCGTGTGAATATGAGTACAATAAACGGTTGATCTGTTTAATATAATCCATGAAATAAAACAACCCTGTAAAGAAACACTGCCATCAGAAGCTTGTAAAGTTTCCCAACAAAATTTCTGTTAGTGTGTGGAGTCATTGTACTAATCTGCATTTTATTGTTTTATTTTCGTTCAAATCCAAAGTGTTTTGTTCCTTGTCACTGCCTCATGAGTAGATTGTATTTAATACATCATAAGAAATACTACAATCACTCACATGGGTCATTTCTATTTGTTGAGAACTTCTACTTTTGATACTTTAAGCATATTTTCCTGATATTGTAGGGGGGGTAAACAGTCTGTATTTGCATATCGCACCTTTCTAGTGTTTTCGACCACTCAAAGCACCTATTCACACACAGTCATACTGATGGCAGAGGTGCCAACTGCTCATCAGAACATAAATTAACATTCACACATCGATGAAACAGCCACTGTTCAGTATCTTGATCAAAGACACTTTGACATGCAAATTATCCTGAAAGCACTTTTGTACTTTTAAGTGGTACATCATTAGATATACCACATTCACATGGGTCATTTCTCTTTGTTGAGAATGTATACTTTTGATACTTTAAGTATATTTCCCTGATATTGTGCTTTTTTTAAGTCCATCATTAGATAAACTACATACACTCACAGGGTTCATTTCTCTTATATACTTCTAATTTGATACTTTAGGTACATTTTCCTGAATACTTTTGTTGTCTTTCTTAGTCCATTTTTAGATATACTATATAAACCCACAGAAATACTTTCTCTACATTGAGTACTTCTACCTTTGATACTTTAAGCATATTTTCCTGATATTTCTATGCTTTAAGTGCATTTTCCTAAAATTACTTTTGTACTTTTAGGTAGGTCTAGTAAATCATTAGATATACTCACAGCGGTACTTTCTCCACATTGAGTACTTCTACTTTTGATATTTTAAGTATATTTTCCTGATATTTCTCTACTTTAAGTACATTAAGTACTACTTTTGTACTTTTTTTGTAGTCCATATACTACATACACTCACAGGGCTCATCAGCTACTTCTCCTCTACTGATATTTTAAGTATAATTTCCTGATGTTTTATACTTTAAATAGGCTTGTATTTTCCTGATAATACTTTTGGCATAGCCTATACTACATGCATTCATACGGGTAACTTCTCTTTACTGAGTATTTCTACTCTTGATACTTTAAGTAGCCTATATTCCCAGACAATACTGAAATTGTGTATTTCACTATAACTTAAAACTTTCAATATAGTATTATTTCTTGTAATGAAGTATTTTTTTCAGTGTGGTATTGTTTCTAAAGAATCTGAATTCTTCTTCCACTCCGTTCAACACTATATAAGCGCAGCTAAACAGCGCGTGCCTCTTTCTGCACGTGCGGCATGTCAGATTCCTTTACAGGCGATGCGGCTCTCGTACGCATGCGCGCTTGTAGTAGTGTCATCATCGCCATCCCCTGAAGTTAGGCAGTCTGTGGTACCCAGCACCCCGAGCTGCTGTTGGACCAGCGTGTAGCCATTGTTAAGAGCAAAGACACCCCGGACAACTCTCACACAAGCCGGACCGAGCCTGCATCGGACCCCGCCGAACACCCACGGTGAGTGAACGAGCGCACGGCGGACAAACCGTCCCCGCGTGGTGGTGTGTCGAGACAAAGAGGCTGCTGTTGAATTAAACAGCTATTCTTCTCCTCACATCTCAGTTTGCGCTGAGCGACTATTAGCTTAGCTAGAAGTTGTAAATTAGCTTCCTGTATTTCACCGCCAGTGGCAGTTTATCTCCTGGATGCGGTCTCTGCTTCCGGCTGTCGCTAATATTTAATTACGACAGAGCGCACATGATTAAAGTACCTGGGTTTTATAGGGCCGTTTTGAACCGACGTAGCTTCATTCACTGCGCCGCGATGCTGGCGCTATTTTTACATTCACATGTGAAGTCAGTGAGGGCTGCCCGTGTTCGCGTCTGACCCGGGCCGCCGCTGCTGCCTCACGACACGGAGGCAAAAACCGCAACCCAGCAAACATTGAGACGGTACTCTAACGTTACACCGCCGGTGTTTTGAACGTCGAGTCAGCACGGTGTAGTTTTAAAAGTAGGACCAAAATCGTTTCCGTGCTTTTGGTCTATATTTCAGCTTCCCGAGCGGCGCTGACAGAAAGAAAAATTAAAGGGGGAAACACCTAAATAAAAAAAGGGAGAGACTAATCAAACGCAGATGCTTCCCACTGAATGGTTTGCTGGGTATGCAAATGATTTACAGTCACTAGATCTCAACCTGGTGTGAGACAATATTCTCCACCACCTTCTTAATTACAGCAAATGATAATAAAAACTTGCATCTTTAAGTCTGTCTGATCCTGCATCTCCTTTTCCTGTGTTTGTTTTTCTATTTGTCTGCTGTACTGGGGTCTCTCTTGCAAAAGTGACCTTAATCTCAGTGATGTTACTAAATTTAATGACAGCTGTGTGTATATAAATGAGGGAGCATCTGGAGAAAAGGTGCTTTAGAGTTCCCCAGACTTGACAAGAAGCTGCAGCTGGAAGCTTGTCCACACTGAGACATTTAATGTTGGCCTTTCTTTGTCACCCATCTGTATATTATTACCACAGACTAACCTATACAAACTAGCCTATTCTGCGAAAGTTTGTTTAGGCTGCAACAGTGAGCATTCAACACCTCATTGCAGCTATCAACTCTAATATGCTATGCGTTTTGAAATGTTCTCACCAACATGGCTTCAAAAATGTGTAATTTACAAGATAATCCTTATATACACATACTAAACAATCAATTTTGGACTCTGTCATTGCCATGAATGCAAAACCCTAATTATGCTGTTAAGATGCCCCGCCCTGACGCCAAGATCCCCTTCTGTCCCAAAACCATCCAATTAATGTTCTTGTCAGAAATGGACGTCTGCTTTTAGACTCCTTAGCCCAGTCTGTATATGATTTCTTTTTCTCCCCGTAGCCAATTGAAGTCAATGAAAGGAGAACATATTAAATGTGATCTATAATAAAGCGAAATATCCTCCGCATATGCATTAGAGCTGAGAGTCTTTCAATGTCTGCTAATGGTGCATTAGCCTGCAAGCCAACATTAAAATCCATAAGTTTCATGGTGGAAATGTTAAACTCTAAAAGTTACCGGCGGACATTATGGTTATATTGACTGTGTATGGTGTGATTTGCAGGATCAAAGAGGAATATAATTACAATGAAATGGAATAAACATGTTTTTTTATATAAAAAAATGGACCAATAGCGTTTGTACATGGAGTGGATGTCACAGTGTGGCCGTCAGATCACAACCATTTCACAGCTAAATAAATTGTCCATAAAATGTCGTCGTATTAACAAACGACGACGCATGCGTTTCATAATGATTGTAATAATGATTCATTATGTTTCTAAAGAGGGTCTAAGCGGAACCATTTTTGGCCAGGGACACGACGTCACTGCCCGGACGATGCTATCTAGGTAGGGCTGTAGCTAGCGATGATTTTCAAGTCAGTTAATCTTTCAATTATCTCAAGCTGATTAATCAATTTTATCAAAATAGCTTAATTAAATAGTTGACGACTCATCCATTAATCACGCAGCTCTACTGGATACAAACACCCACAGCTTCGATTTCCGCCTGGTGCAGCAGTGCATGTGACCGCGGCCTCTCTAATGTGTTATCTTTTCTGCCCTGAATGAGTTTCCCATCCCGGCTCTTTAAAGGTCAGAGCTCAATGGAAATATCACATGACGGCCACATGCGCCGCCGTCCATCCCGTCCCCATTGTCCCCAAAACAGCCTGAGCTGCTTGTTGTCTATAAATAAATGTGTAACCAGGACTATTTGTGGTTCAGAAAGGGAGTGATTGCTATTTCATTTTCCATTTGTTAGTGGCTGTGTGACCTGTAGAAAGACACGTACAGGACCTGGTTTGATGCAAACACACACCCTGCTGAAGAGCGTGTTGTCCTCTAAACGGTGACCTCCGACAGTTGAATGTCAGTAAAATTTCTAGACGGCAGTGCAGTTGATTCAGTGTGTCGAAAGGGATGGGTGAAATAATATCGCAATGTTTCAGGATATTTCTGTCATACTGATATTCTTGGCGAAATGACAAAATACTGAAATACGTTTTAGATTTAGATCTCGTACTCGACCGGGCGCTTTTCCTTGAGGCGGTAAAATAAGTTTATTGTATTGCCTCCTTTTGTTGTTGCAGGCTTCTTACACTCCTTACCGTGGTTTGTTGTTCACATGATCTTTTCTAACCAAACCACTTCCATGCTTCTCAACCATGGAGCTGGTAGAAGTGTTACTTTCATTACACTGTGACGTCTAATTGTCAACAATTGTACAGCTTTTCTTTTTCCCAGATTAAAAATGATACCGGTGTATCATGAATAATATATGGCACACCCATATCTGTTTAGACCTTTTGAGTTTCAGATCTAAGTGAATGTATTAAAAACGTCCCATTTTCTTTAATCACATATTTCTGTTGTCAGGTTTTGTCTCAGCAGGTTGCTGTTCCAAAACTAACCCATCCAGTTGTGGTTTTTATTCTGCATTTATATCCAGGACCTGTTCTGGCACTCAAGTTTGGCTTTTGGCAAAAAATGTACCCTGAAGTTCCCCATTGTACAGTCTTTATTGTTACACCTAATCATAATTGTCAGGAGACTTGGGCGGTATCCATTTCTTCATACCTCCCCTACCTTCTAGGCATTTCACCGGGGTATACGGCATATGACGATATTTGTGTAAACAAAACAAAATGGAAAGCTGAGCTTCGGAGTCATTGTTGCATGTATGACATTGTCCATAAGGCCCATAGAAGAATGAGTAGATAGGAAATAAGCACTCTTCTTTCATAGATCCTTCATGGAGGACCCAATGAACGAGCTGCGTCTGACTCGTCTGTTTGGCTGGTTCACCTTTATCAATGGGACAAAATGGCGCCAATCGGAGTCAGAGGCATTTTCTTTTTTACTAGTCCTGTAGCGTTATTCCCACCACTCGCAGTCGCCATCAAGAAACTTTTTTTTTTGCTTGCATGATGGTGAAAGCAGCTCACCTTAATCCTCAATACAGCGCCTCTCATTTTATAGAAAAGAGCGTGAATTTTATGTCATACCTCCAGAATTTCTAAATCTTGTGTACTTGTCAATGAGTAAGAGTTCAAATGCTGCCAGACACAAGTGTAGCTACCTTCCCCAAAGCTGATGCCTACTGCTGCTTGGTTGATTGTGATCAGCAGGTATCCGTAACGTAAATGTGGGAAAACAGGGTCCTCTGCAATTCAGGGTCAGAGAAGCAGCTTTATAATTAAAGATTTAAATCACATGGGCAGTATTTTAACATTGTAGGTGCATGATCAAATGAGTAGAGAGGGGGTTTGTCGCCACAATGAAAAGTACCCTCACTAACCTCCCGCCGACCCTTTCTTCCTTCCCTTCCCGCTCCTCGTAGGTTTTCTATGAGTGGCTTTAATTTCCTGTCTTTCATTGTCTCTACTTGGAGATTTTGGGAATTGCAGCGTGCCAGACAGACACATAAAGACAAAGCATCTGTAATCATTGTTATGACAGAGTTTCCCTTGGGATTGAACCCTCTAATGTTTGGATCAGTTTGTATTGTAACATTTACATCTGCAGAAACCATTAGTAGTTGTTCAAGGGATTTCAGGTAAGTCTGGCCCCTCAACACACTTTGGTAAAGGGAGCGTTTGTTTCTGCAGAATGAATGGCCTCATTGATAATTCCTTCAGGAGCTGTCCTGCTTTGCTGGTACCCAGACACACAAACACACACAGACACCTAACTGGGCTCTAGCGCAGAACAGTGGGACTCTTGGGGGACGTGGCAACATAAATCCATTCCCACTGGTGTAGCTGCTTCCATTAATCCGAGCCCTGACTACATATCACATTCCTCCTTCTTTTTAACAACTGGTCCACATGATGATGTGGGTCCCTGTCTTTGTCTAACCTCCAAAACTCCTAAAGGTTTCTAGTCCATACTGTGCCAGTTGTATGTGAACTCCTAGGCTGGACATTTTTGAAGCCCAGCAACTAGACTATGTGCTAACCTCCGCCCCCCCCTTAGTTACTTTTGCTAAGCCTGTGAAGCTTTCTGTTCTCACATACAGGCCACGTGCATAACAGTGGCAGACTTTTAACTCAAATTTTGCAGCAATTTTTGAAACAAGTGGTCCTTGATTCCAGAGGTTGGTCCACTGCTGCCTGTTTAGATTTTTTGTCTGCTGAAATAACTGTTCTACGGTGTATTTTTTTAGGTTTCCAGTTCCTAAATATGCACCTACACGGCTACATACACAATATTGTGCACAGCGACAAAAACTAAAGCTACAAAACTTATTCTATGTTTACGCCTGGTGTCCACACTGCTGACAATTTTTTGTTTCCCTGATTTGTCGTGCCCCTACCATGTTGCCCTTTTCTGGAAGAAAACCAGCCACATCAGCCTCGACCACCAGTGGTTAATTCAACATGGATAACTTATTACAGGTGTTAATGCAGTCTTGGCCCTGTTCTTGAGTGGTTTGTCTGAACTAAAAAGGAAGACTTGCTGCAACGTTACTCCTCACTACAGGAAGACCATGCTGCAGCACAGGTCAGGACCCGATGCTTAGCATACCGCTAGTTCGGTTAGCACTGACGCGTAGTGCACCGCTTTGGGACTTGTTTTTTTTTAGATGTTCTCTGAACTGAGTTTGGATCTGTAGCTTAAATTTTAGATGCATTAGAAAAGATGAAAGGTTTAGTAAGTGACTACCTGAGAGAGAAATGGATGCGTGTTTGCACAAGTGTGAGAGTATGCATGGCGGTGTGTCAGTGAGGTCATTGGCGGACGGGTTATGTGGCAAACATCTCTGTGAGAAACACGAGAGGGCCAATTCTTTGACGGCCTCTCTGGCCTCTGGACGACCTATCACTAGACATACTTTCTTCTAAGGTCATAATAAATTAAAGGCCATGGCTGTGGTGTGAGTAGCGTGACATTTTGTTGGATCATTTGGGTGGTCAGTTGCTTGTCTGGTGTTTAACAAGAAGATAAAACAGAAAATGATGATTTTCCATCTGACATAAAAATTAAATTACACTTCTGAACTGGGTTTAGTGTTGAGGTACGTTTTGTGATTTACAATCTCCTGGCTTTATTATCAATAACAGTAACTATTTCCTTTGAATAAAAACAGAATCAAATAACACGCACAAACCTCCCACGGAAAGTCTGCATTGATTTCCGTGACTGTGCTTTGCATTTACCGCTCAAGATCCAACCAAACACCAAAGACTGGCCAGTTATTTTATGACCTTTAGGGTTCACGTCAACATCTACTCAGTGTGTTAGGCAGCTGTTTGGGTGTTAATATGAATGTGTGGTAGTTGACACCACAAGAAGAGACAAGTGTGGAGGAAGAGGAACTGCCTGTAGGCTGAATGTTTGGTTTCAGACGTCATCCGTTTGTTTGTCCTAAGTGCTACATACGTCTGCATTTGTTGACTGTAGTCAGAGGCTTTTGACCCAGGTTATTGTTTACACAAAATAAAAGATAAGCCCTCTTGTAATAGAATGAATGAAGGAAGACTAACCTTTGATTGCTTTAAAATGGGTGGTAGATATTAAAACTAGGTGCCTTTCTGCTATTTGCTCAGCTCAGAATTGACACTGAAGCTTTATTTGTGTGAGTTGAAGCCTGTAATTCTGGCGAATTATATCTTTCGTTTCCAATGTTGCGTCATGCCTTTAGTTCTTCAGGACATTAAGAAATAACTTTGCACAGTTCATCATGACTCAGTCTTTCTCATTGTGTGAGTTTCAAATACTCTGTGTTAATGGATTAGTCTGTGTGCAGGAAAGTTGTATGTCTAGCTGTATAATCTATCATAAGGTCAAATTATTTTTAAAAAAATCTGGATGGCCTTAGCCTGAATATGGGGGCCTTCTTTTTAGGAATTGTGGCATGTGCTCATTACACAGATCTGTTTTAGTGTGTCCTAATGTTACCCAGCTGCTAATGTTGGCACTCTGCAGAGTGCAGACCAACAGTTCAACCTCTATGTATATCAAACTTCCTCTTCCTCCTGAGCTCCTCCAGGCTTGAAGTGGAGTAAAGCCAAGTTCACAACACACGATTTTAAGCCCAATTTGCCGGTTGGTGAGCTCGGTGAGCGTCAGACTGATCAGGGGGAAATCAGTGATTGATAGGCGGGCGCCAGTCGTTATGTGTGAACTACTTAACGACTCATCAAAACTGCTCCCTGACGTATTGCTGACACATCGCAGACACCAGCCAGATATCTAGCATGCCAAATATCTGGAGGAGTCGGTCAACTCAGCCGCATCCAGCCAATGAGAGCAGGCAGTTACTTATTCACCGCAAAACACCTTTTACTCACCTCCAGCTCTCTGTAGCTCAGACAATCCCTGTTACCGGTGTGTGTGCTAATCCATTCTTTCACACATATTCTATAATTGCTCTATATAATTACAAACAGCAGCTGTTTCAAGCCAGGTTTGCTCCATTTCCTGTGTTTTTTTTCTTGACAAAATGTGGTTTGGAGACCAGCCATCGGGTGACACAGCCGCTGTCAGCTCCTGTAGTGTGTGACCCCCCCCGTCACGTAGTCATGTAGTGTGTGAACGCCACAATGGCTTCAAGACTCTCGTCACAAGAAAGCAAGTTGTGTAGTCTAAACAGCATGGCAATCGGCCTACGCTCAAAGTTTGCACGAGCCTTAACTCTTACAGACTTAACACACATAAGTGACAAAGATTTACCCAAAAAGATTCACATTATATTTTTGTATTTGTTCCAGTTCAGAGCTGGTTCTTAATTCCTGAAAAGATTTCTTCAAGCAGTCCATGCTTGCCGCTGCATTGTTGCGTGACAGTAACATAGCTTTGACAGAAGTAAATCAGACTAAATGTTCTCTGTGATGGATTACCTATCTGAAACAGTGAGTTTTTGGCTGCAAAGGAAAGTCCTGACACACCATTTTCTCATTGGTTTGCTAATGTGTTCAGCAAACGACAGCCTACTGCACATCTGTTTTATTCACTTGGTAAATGTGCAGCAAGCCCATTGTTCACTCATCTTTAAGGTCATCGACCAACTTGAGAAAACCCTGATAACGACAATGATATTACTTAACTTTTTTACCTTTCCTCTGGTGGTGGGAAGTGTAAAGTCTCTTCTTGCTTGCTTTAATCAGGTTTTAATTCAGTTTTATATGGGTGTCGGTGAGAGATTCAAACAAACTCAATGTCTTGTATGCATGTTAGAAAGAGCTAAAAGAGTCATTTAATTCAGACTTCATAGGTAGGATATAACTTAGAGCAGGTTATAGTCTACATGTAAATTTCTTTTTTTTTTTTTCTGCTGGACCAGCATGAACTGAAACTGCCTGGAAGGAAATTACTGAAAGCTCAGCATTAACAGAGTATTATCATGCAAATCAACCAGATGATAAGGCTTCTTTAACATACTGCAGTCTCACTGTTACCTCTGTTTAAACAGGGTTTTCTTTCTGGAGACGAACATACTGAAGTACTTAAATGTTGAGGACAAAAGCAGGGTTACAAGCAGACTGTGGAGTTTCATTTGCTCTATATGCATCTTCATACATTAAGCTGGGGAGAAGAAAGAAGTGAAAGCTGCCTGTGACCACAGAGCTGAGTTAACCAGTTACAGTAACAGGCTGACAGTGTAATGATTGATGGTTGTTTACAACATTATTCAGGCTAAGTACCTTGAACGTGCCGCCTGACTCTTCATGAGTTATTACAAAGCTAGCTGAACCCTCGCTCAGTACTGTTTGATACAGACCCTCAGTTTGTGCCTCTGTCTTCACTGACAGCATTGCTCAGCTGTTCTTTATATGTAGTTTTCCTGCATGTCTGTATATTACTGTCTGTGTGGTTTGTAGATTTACATCCTAGAATCTATTTAAGGTAAATGGCCCAAACAGTAGCAAGTGATGTCAGAGCTGGCCATAAATAGCCCAGTTACGGGATGGCCTAAATGGAAAAGGGCAACTTTAAATGGATGCATTCACTGAAGGAGCCCCAGGGGATTTTGGCCACTGTCACTAAATTATTTAATCGGCCAGTTCAGCATAATAGTTTGGCTGAGAGCTGGCTAAGAGATGAGGTTACATTCAATGCGAAATTTCCAGGTAACCCTAATTAGAGACCATCATATATGAATCTGGCACAAATTCTGTTACATGACACGCTTACAGGAAGTGGCACCTTATTTTAGAAGCAAGAGTGAATGCCACATATAGTCACAGTCAGGTGATTGGTATTGTTCCTGCTAGTTCACTGTCACGTTGCCATGACTTACTGGGGCATTTGAATACAGCAGAGCCATCGTAAATGTTAGCACTAACACCTGTGCCTTTCCATATCTGTTGGCTGTGGAAGAAGGCCTCTATCATAGTGGAGTTTCACTACTGATGCCGAGACAGTAGTTGGATTTACCTTTTAAGTAAACACACTTTTGTTAACATTTAATATCGAGTTTGTACAGACTCCAGATTTAATAAGAGTAATAACAAAGCACTTTATTTATACAGAGGTTTTCAAAACAAAGCTAGAAAGTGCTTTACATGGTTGAAGGTGTTGTTTAGCAGCCTTTCAAGTAGCCTCTCTGCAGCCATTAAAAACATATAGGCTGCAGTTTGGTGTTCAGACAACGGAGGCTTGCTGTGGTTGAACTGGCCAAAGATAACTAAGATCTAACAGGAAGTTGAGTGTGATTCGACTGCTGTAGCTACAGCACTTCACACTAACATTTTCATGGTCTAATCATTGTGCATTGGTCTGTAAGATAAATATTACAGCTGCTTGCCAGCTGCTGGTATGTTGGTATGCGGCCCAGCTGTTTCAGATGCTCTCTCATGACACCTGGAGTTGTGATTTAAGCCTTTAAACTTGAAATAAATAGCGAATTGACATTTATCTTGATAATGATTGATATTGAATACCATGAAATTTTCTATCGTGATAACATTTTGGCCATATTTCCCAGACCCTTTTTAAAATAATAAAGGAGAGGAGTAGGACAGGAAAAACATTCCTGTTCTCCTCCTCCTCCACTTCCTCAACCCTCTTTTCCTACATATTTCATCCTGCTGCTGACAGAAAACTAAATCAAAATGCTGATAAGCAGAAAATTTAAAGTGTTTTAGTGCTTTTTACATAATCAGCTTTTTACTGTTTCTCCCACAGATTTTGAAATTCTGACCCCAGTGCACCTGGTCAGGCCTCCTCCTCTTCTCTGATCCCAGCTGTCCTCCTGCGGCGGGATTTGACTTCATCACCTGCTTCTGAGTCTTCGTCTTCGTCTTCCTTGTGAGCAGACATGGCTCCAGCGGTGGGTGGGCCTGTGGGTTACACCCCTCCTGAAGGTGGCTGGGGCTGGGCGGTGGTGGTGGGGGCCTTCATCTCCATTGGATTCTCCTACGCTTTCCCCAAATCCATCACCGTGTTCTTCAAAGACATAGAGGTCATCTTCGACGCCACACCCAGTCAGGTGTCCTGGATATCCTCCATTATGCTGGCTGTCATGTATGGTGGAGGTGAGTGACGTGCATGTGATTGAAACCGTTTTTTGTTCTTTATTACAGAAAAAAATTTTTTCCTCCATTTTAAATGGTATAGATAAACTCCAGGGCGAAAAAAAAGAAGCAAGAAATGTCATGTACAGGATAGACGAAGAGGTACGCTCCAAAACCCGACACTGCAAACTGCTGGTTGGAACCGGTTTCCGCTGAATTTCAGGGCGGCACACAAAATGACACATGACATCTTTAGTCTATACTTACAAAGATCATAAATGCATTCTTTAAATAAATAAAAACACAAGTACATATGACTTGTAGTGGTTGAATTCAGAGTTAAAATGATTGTCTCGGCCAGCTCCTAAGAGCATCTCCACCACCTTCTGCTGTAAAGCAGAAATCGTCCACGCTAACAGTGAAAATGTCTGAGGAATTCTTCTTTCAAACCCAACAGTTGCAAAGCATTATAAACAACATTTAAAGGATTAAGCAGCACCCGATTAATAACTGACATTTGCAGTTTCTCAGTCTCTTGAACACAAGCTCTGAAGTGCAGGCAGTAGTTGGACATGGTGTCACATTACAAACCGTACACCAAACCAAATACGGAGGCCACGGAGCTCAAAGCATTTGTGGTTGATGCTGCGGTTTACAATTCAATATAAACACTAAAAGCATGGAGTTTGAACCAGATTGCTGGAGGAGTTTGGTATTGAGTTTCTCTTATCTTAAGCTGGATTCTTGAGCAATACTTTTTTTGTTATGAGGCTCTGCCTTTTTATCGTTCACCCACCCAAAACAAACACAAGCGTCTCTCTCTCTCTTTGCTCTATCAGTCCTTCATCTATCCCATTCAGTCACAGCCTGAATAACACTTACTGTTGAAGGGAGAGCAGGGAACAATATGAAAAATGGATACTTTGGAGTGCAAACAAGTTAGGAAAACAAGCACTTATTTGTATTATACGGTAATCCGACTAAAGCTGCTGGAGAAAAACAAGTAAAATCACACGCTGAATTATCTTATTAGCTGTCACAGGTAGTTATGTTGTTGCAGAAGGCATAAAAACAACACTAGTAAACTCTGTTGTGGCTGGAACTCGGTGTCCCTAGTGTTTTTTTTTTTGTCCATTGGCAAATATTGTGTGACTGGTTTGTTGTGTAATTGATTTTACATATTAAAATCTGAGTTTTTGAAATCTGGTTCTTGCAAAATGGGTTTCCCAATTTTCCGTGTATCAAGTCTGAGAGCGCACAGCTATGCGTCAGCAGCTTGATGAAATGCTCACTAGAGCTGACACATCCCAGTTAGTCTGTTAACGAACGACTATTTCAATAATCAATTATTTGTTAGTTTTTTAACAGAATTATTTCTGGTTTTTAACACAAACTGCTCCAACACTGCAAACTATGCTTAACATCACAGTCTGGTATACATGGCATATAGCAAAATGATGACCTGATGTAAGACTGCACGCTCGCATAAATATGTTGAAGTATTTTATACCAATCATACTGTGGACACTGCTTCTACAATGTTTGGATTTGATCCTTTTCTTTGGTTAATGTCATGCCAATTGACTAAACTGAGTATCTTTGGATTTTGGACTGTTGGTCAGACGCAACAAGCGGTTTGTAGATGTCACCTCGAGCTCTGGGAAACTTGGATGCATAATAATACAAATGATTGTTAATAGCAGCTTTACAATCTCAATAAGGATGTTTAGCAGGTATAATGATTACCATGTTGATCATCTAGTTCCACCCAAACACAAAGTGCTGCTGAGACTCATGGGAATCTCATCAGTTTTGCAGGTAGTGGGACAATTAACATTGTGACATGGTGATGATGCTACATGAAAGCTCAGAGGCTTACCACAGTTTTACAGTTCATCCTGAGGAGAACATGGAACATCTGAACTACATTTCATGGCAATCCATCAAATAGCTGATAAGCTGTTTCACTAAAAAACACAAATGTAAACCAGCTGGTGGCGCTAGAGAAAAGGTCAGAGGATCACCAAGGTCAGTAGGAGACAACCATTAAAGTATGTCTGAAATGTCATGGCTATCCATCCAAATACTGTCATTATTTCAGTCAGGACCAAAGTGGTGACATCGCCAACCCTACAGAGGATCTCGAGCTTAGGCGTTTACAGTGTTTTCTGAATGGAGTTCGGATCGATCAGGGCTATGCTAACTTGGTCACAGTAAAGTACGACAGCTGGAATAAAGTTACATGCACGTTTTCTGAACTCACCAGGTAGTTAACCTCCTCACTTTCTTTTCTCCCAGCAACGTCCAGTTTTGTCATATTTTTATATAAATATGAAGTAGTGCCAAAGGACGCTAACAACACTGGAACCGGCTGTGCACGGAATCTAGCTGCTGAGAAGCTCGAGTGAAGATAAATAAACGTTGTAATCACAAAAACTAAAGTAAAAAGCTAATTTAATAAAAGCAGTTTACTCCGAGCTCCTCCCTCGAGCAAACTGCGTAGTTGTCGCCCTCTCTGCCTTTCCACACAATCTCAACGTTGATAGGTTGAGTTGAAAATACTCAAGCCTTCGCTTCTCCTTCGTGTCGCTTCGCGCCACCCGACAAGACATCAACGCTCTACGCGTCTTTGCTTTGACTTTGTATGTAAACTCACCGCCCTGAACGCTCGCTTTCGCTTTTGGTCTGAAAGCACCACTAGTGACCCTTTATCTGCACTGCTGCAACAGCAGCCTTCCATTTACATTTCAAGGTTTAAGAAAGACACTGATCTGGTTTCAGTTAGATGAGGTTTCTGATCAGGTTTCTCTTTCTGTCTCAACACAAAAGCAAGCTCTTTCCTCAATCACACTCTGTCTCCCCCAGTTTGTTTAACCAGCCACCTTCATCTCTTTTTCTGTCTCTATCTCTGTCTGCCTTCTCAGTTCAGATATTCGTATCTAAAAATGGTCTGTTCTTTCCACTTAGTCATTCATCCTCTTCGGAGCTACGTGCCAGTCTGCACTCTCATTCAGCAGGTTTATGCATTTGAGAGGAAACTGCAACTGGGGCAAGGAGTGAAATTGCCTAACAGGAGCCAGATGTTTGAATAGGTCTTTTTTCCCCCCCTTAATTTTAGTATTTTCTTTTTTTTGCAATTCGGCGGGATCACCAGTTAGTGACATCATTATGAGTGCTTGTACCGTAGTAGGAGGGTGAGGTTGTAGACAACATTTTGGCAAAACCCCAACCAAAGTCCTCCCAGGTTACTCATGAGGAAATGCACGTACACACACTGACTTCCGCAAAGGTAAAAAAAAAAAATCCCCAAACGTATTTATTAAGTCAGCTGGTGTGAACCAATTAAAATGTTCTGTGCTGTAAGTGAAGGAGGGAGAGAAAGATGTGTGAAGCAAGAGTCAGACTTTTACCCTCCCATCTGTTCAGTGGTTTCAAGGTATGAAACAAGCAGCAACAAGATGGTGGAGTTGCATCAGTTTCAGCTGCTAACTTAGCTCACACTGTAACAAACAAACACTGTTAAGAAGGGAACTGCATCACTCAGATATGGTAGCTCAATATTACAAGTTCAATACAAGTTCAATAATAGGAAGCAAAGGGCCCCATATCTTAGTAAATTCATTGGAAAAGTTTATCATTTTGCACCTTATTTTCTCCTGTGTAAAAAGTGACCCACATCTTTCATCTTTTTAAAGGTCTGCCTGTAGTGCAGAGTTAAATTTAAGTTTATTGCGCATTTTAATAGATGTTTTCTTTGTGATCGCTCGCTGTTCAGCATGTAAACAGGATGCTGTGTCCTTTTTTGTTTATCCTTCATGTAAATACCTTTTGTGGGAACTTTCTAAAGGATGTTTCTGCAGTGAGTGATTTAGTAGTCTTGTAAGTAAACTTTCTATTTCTGTAGCATCAGAGTTCACAAGGTTCTTCACCAACTACAATGTAATGAAATACAGGAATAATTTTAGGGAATCGTCAAAGATCGCTAGAGATGTGGCCCAGCAATCTTGATTTTGTAATAAAGCTAGCTTGGAAGTCAAAATTTGTGCATTTTTCAGGGTGGGAAGTCCTCCATGAACTTCAGCTGGAGCTATAGTTTTTTTTAATCCTTATTTCCATGAGGAACCTGGTTCTAATTTTGGCTCCTTGGCCCTAGTTCCTACCCCGAAACAGTCCTTCTGACTGCGATGGCACCTTTTCACTTTCACTGTGATGGCGACTTAACGCAGCAGCAGCAAGAAGATGTGTTGTTTTAAAGCAGAAACTGAAACCACAAACATGGATCACTGATCCGCCCTCTGTCTTCTGAACAGCTTTGTACGCCAGCCTGGAATAAGAAAGTACAGTATAGTAAAAAAAATCTTCACATTTAGCAGGATTGGGAAACAAACTCAATTGAGCAGTAAAGTACAATTTTAGAAGAGTGTTTCTTTTAAATTGGCCCGTCACTTGCTCCTAATTTCCTGATCCTCTTGGTTTGTTGTTGGATTACAAAAACAAACATGTTGTGCACTTTTTAGTGCCTGTAGTTTCAGGATCTTTTGTTGCAGAACTGGTCACTTGATGGTAACGCTGGTCACTGCCTCACTGGGTGGGAATCCTATGATCCGTGGGATTTCCTTGTTCTTAGTGTGTTTGCGTTTCTGCATGAATAAACACCAGCTTGTTTTAATAAGTGCTACGGGTTACCAGATATTGATAAGATTAAGCATGAAGTGGCCTGGAAATGGGGAGTCTGGATTTATGCCAGTTCAGCAAATAGATGAAAAATCACACTTAACTGAAATTTCTGGCCTTATATAGACACATACAATATACTCTGTTAAATCAATGATATGTCTTAGCATTGAGGTCATTGTCTAAGTTGTATTGGACTGCACATACAGTGTGTCAGTAGTCAGTTACAACACCACTGTTTACTATTTCCCGACAGTGTAACCTCAAACATTATAAACTTTGTAAAGGTGTAGAATTCAGTGTTAAGGGAGGCAGCCAGGAGACAGTTAGCTTAGCTAAGCATAACGACTGGAAACAGCTAGCCTGGCTGTGTCCAAAGGTTAAAAAAAAAAAAATCTACTTACCAGCAAATCTACAGCTCACTGATTATCATGTGAACCTTCGCTGGCTTAATTTGTATAAAAGCTGAAGTATGAAAACGCCAAGCAGCTGTTTTACAGGTGGTCATGCAGGCTGGACTATTTTATTTTTTTTTTAAGGTCAGGAGCAAGTTGTGGCTTGGGGTGCCACCTTAGACGCCAACCATGAAAAACACGTCCCTGGTAAAAGGTTAGCCAGTGACCATTGTTGCACCGTTCTCTCATTACACCTCTACTGTCTATAATAAAGGGTTAAAATGCCTGAAGTATTCCTTTAAAAGGCTTAGTCCAGATGGACGGATGCTGGTCTGTGTGTGACTGATGACTAAATGTGATGCATTCGAGTGTTGGGGCAAATCCACTCAGCTGTTTCTCCAGTCTGTGCAGTCCCTCCCTAATCTGGCTGTTTTTGGTAGGAGTGACTCATCACCAGCTGCTCTTACACTTCAGTCGGCCCCTAAATCAGAACTTGAACATTTGCTCCGTAATAAACGGCTGAGTGAAATGAGGAGAGACGAGAGTTGGGTGACTTAGATCCTGCACAGTGAAAACGAAAAGCGTCTCGGCTAAAATTAGAGTACCTCGTCACAGCTGGCTTCACTCTGGCCATGCGTTTTCCTCACCGGTGGATGCTGTGTCAGTGTAAAGATGAGGACAAGTCTCCTCTTTACTACACTCACTGTTCTTTCTTTCATGGGAAAAGAGAGCAAGTGATGGAGGGAGGAGGAGAACGACTGGTTTATATAATATCTCTGAGAACACTTCTCACTGCCCTCTTTGTGTTTTGCCGGACGGCAACAAAGACTGTCACTACTGATTTATTTATGTGTGTGTGAGTGTTGAGTGGATGCTTATTCATCCCTGTCCTTGTACAGGTTCACTTTTGTTTGCCGTGGATCTCCATGGAGATGTGTGCGATGTTTGTTCTGGCAGAGCTCTCTTTATCTCCCGAACACGGCAGCCCACCGAGGCGGGCTTTGTGCCGGACAGGCCGACACCTTGCTTCTGTGTTGTCACTGAAGGTCTGAGACGGGTATTTAGTGAGTGCGTGAGTGAATGCTCGTGCTTCCAGAGCGCCCCCGGCCATTGTGGTCAGCTGCCAAGTTTCAAGGGCAAAGCTACCATGGTCTGTGTGAAGGGCTGGTTGAGAGGAAATGGGTGCTGGCTGAGAGCACCCTGTTAGAAACGAGTGTATCTCCAGAGATCATTCATAGCTTATAACTTTTGTTATTTTGCTGTACCTGTCGGTGTGCACCATCCTAGTTTTCCCAGCTTCTTTCGCACATTATCAGGATTATTTTCTCCTATTTATTTAAATTTAAGGAGAATAGTGAAATATAGCCTGTGTTAATGTGATGATTAGTGGGGGTGATGGAGCAATGGATAAGACTATGCCTTTGGTGTGAGAGAGCCGGGTTCAATCCCCCACTGACTCATCTACCATTGTGTCCCTGAGCAGGACACTTAACCCCTAGCTGCTCTAAAGGTGTGAGACCTCTGACATGTATAGCAATTGTAAGTCGCTTTGGATAAACATGTCAGCTAAATGAATAAATGTAAATATACTAGATATTATAGATGTTATTAGGCCTGAAGTGGTTTCAGGATTTTAGATGTATGCTGATTTAACAAAGTCAACTAAAAAACATTATTGCATATGTTGTGAACATACACTTTTATCATACAGGCACGAGTGTGGTATCAATCTCACTTTAACTGAATTCCTCTTGTTTTAAAATAAGGCGGGAAAGGGAAGGAGCATTTTTGTCACTGAACCATTAATGAATTATCAAAACCTTAGCATAAGTATTTTTGAAATATTTCAGCTGTACACACATGTGACTGTTTGTGCCAGCTCATGCTGAACACAGAGCTGCTGTATTGATGCTGCAGGCCTTTTACGGTCTTCCTATCCAGCAGAGCGAGTTTCAGCCTCGATCCATGTGAAGATTTATACACAGTGAGGCTGCAACGCAAGCTGAGACACGTGGGACACCTCTCCTCTTTGCTCCCCACTTCTCCTCCTCTATCTCCTCTCATCTTATCTCCTCTCCTCTCTCTCGTCACATTGTAAATACTGGTGTACATTACTGTCACTGACGTTTGCCAGGCTTTACCTTGAACCGCCTCTCGCCCTTTCATTCCACCCTCCCCTCTTTCCGTTCCTCACTATTCCTCCCTCCTTCGACCTCCATGAAACATCCATGCAACTGCTGCTGTTACATAATCATTCATTGTCCCTCTTATTTTTGCCGTCATAGCACCACCTGTTGGTGAACAGTAAAAATAGTGAGCTAATGATAAAGTGTAACACCTAGACTAGACTTTTCCCTGCACATGCTGTTTATGTACATAGGGTTGTAACTGGTGGTTATTTTCTTTAATTATCCATAGATTTTTGTTCGATTTTACAGATTAGTTGATTGGTCAAGTGCTCCTTACGCTGCCTTTTAGCCTAAAGTAGCACCTTAAACCTTTTTCAAATTTACAAGATAATTTATTTACTTGGGTATCTTTAGTTTAATTTAGCAAATCCTCCTAATTTAGAACCTGGAACTGGTTATTGTTTTGTATTTTTGCTTGCAAATTTACTCGTACTGTTGATCCATTTACGGCTGCAGTGTCATCGTTTATCAGAGCATCAAGTATTCACATGCCTTCGTTGTCCGTTCGAAAGTCCAAAACCCAAAGATATTAACTTATATAGGGCAAAGAAACTCCTCAAATACTCAGATTTGAGAAGCTGCTGTTTGGCATTTTTACTTTTAAAAAAGAAACCCTGACTGTCAAGAAAGCTGCCTATTAAGCTCCTGTCAATTAATCAGCTAACCTTAAATGTACATATTACTCTTGTGAATTTCAGCACTTCAACACTGCTGTGGTGTCGTTTACTTAATTAATCAGTTCTCCTTGCCCGTCTCTTCTTTCTCTCCAGGTCCAGTCAGCAGTATCCTTGTGAATAGATTTGGCAGTCGACCAATCATGATTGCCGGTGGCTGTCTGTCAGGCTCTGGACTGGTTGCGGCCTCCTTCTGCAACACCGTGGAGCAGCTCTACTTCTTCATCGGCGTAGTGGGAGGTCGGTATCATCAATTTCCAACTGAAACGTACCACACATACAGTAAAATGTAAAGTTTAACCGGTCATGTAGTTGTTCAGTTACTTTGTACTTTGTACTTTACTTTGTGCTCAAAGCTCTTATGTTTGTTCCACATGTAGTTTTATAATTTTGTTTGTCAAAAAAGTGCTAAAACTGACACACACCTTTTGGTTAGTACACCGTGCTTTATTCACCAAACAATACCGGATGTTTTGCTTTCATCAGGGTGTTGCCTGAGGCTGTTTACACTTTACACAGCCTTTATTCCCATATATTTAAAGAAAGAAAGAAACTGGATAATTGCTTTCCATGCAGTGTATTTTTGTGTTTTTATATTGTACGTTTTATGTTCTACCATTCTTTGCTTTTGCTCTCTACCCCCCCCCACATCCTTTTCCACATGTACATGTTAAAAATAAATGACCCTTGTATTCTTTGACCTGTATGTTGGTGTCTTGTTTGTCATCATCTCCTAACCCTACATTTTGGTTTCCCATCTCCACCCTTTCTCTCTCCAGGTTTGGGACTAGCATTCAACTTGAATCCAGCCCTCACTATGATCGGTAAATACTTCTACATGCGCCGGCCCATCGCCAACGGCATCGCTATGGCAGGCAGCCCCGTGTTTCTGTCCACACTGGCTCCACTCAACTCCTGGATGTACGATCAGTTTGGGTGGAGAGGCAGCTTCCTCATCCTGGGAGGACTTTTGCTCAACTGCTGCGTGGCCGGCTCCCTCATGCGCCCCATCGGCCCCAAACCTCAGCCGCCCAAACCGGACTCGGCGGGGGACAAGGCGGTGGAGCCACAGCCTAAGAAGACAGTCCTGCAGACAATCAACTCCTTCATAGACCTAACGCTGTTTAAACACAGAGGCTTCCTGCTTTACCTGGGTGGCAACGTCATCATGTTCTTCGGCCTCTTTGCTCCGCTCGTCTTCCTCTCCAATTTTGCCAAGAGTAAGGGCATCAGCAAAGACAAGGCAGCCTTCCTGCTGTCGGTGCTGGCGTTCGTCGATATGGTTGCCCGGCCCTCCATGGGCTTACTGGCAAACACCAAGTGGGTCCGGCCTAGGATCCAGTACTACTTCGCCGCTGCTGTGCTCTACAACGGATTGTGTCACGTGCTGGCGCCACTGTCAGAGGACTACGTTGGATTTGTGGTCTACGCCATCTTCTTTGGTTTCGCTTTTGGCTGGCTGAGTTCGGTGCTGTTTGAGACACTGATGGACCTGGTGGGAGCTCAGAGGTTCTCCTCAGCCGTGGGTTTGGTTACAATAGTGGAGTGTGCGCCGGTGCTGTTGGGCCCGCCACTAACAGGTAAGACATCCAGCATGCATTACAGAAAAGGGAAGGTTGTGTTTAAGGGGAGGGGTGGAGCCTTTCTCCTGTTAGCTTTGTTGCCACTTAGAGTAAAACAAATTACAGAAAAGAGATCAAGATCCAGCAGAATAACTGAAAACAGCTGGGAAAGAAGCATTCAGCACTGATCACAGATAACATCACTGTTTCTGTTCACCGCTTAATTCTACAGATTAAACTGTGTCACATGTAGTCGACTAGTTGAACATGATTGTGTGAGACCCCCTTCATCGATCAGTCATGTAGCCAAAGTAAACATCAACTTGAAGACTCCTGTTTGTCATGTTCTGATCATGAAGAATAGTTTAAAACCAAAAATCAACCTTTTAAACTATTCTTCATGGTCCGAACATGACAAACACGTGCCAAACCCCAACAAATGTGAGAGAAAACAAGCATTTTCATTAATTATCCATGAGTAAAATTAAGTTAAATCTTTTTTTTTTCAGGCCCCCCTCAACAAAGTAAATATCTTAATAGAAAAATGAAGTGCCAATTTGTTCGGGATTCAAATGAATTAAATCAAATATTGATTGATCATTTGTTACATTGTCATTGAGGAAAAATTATAGTTATAGTTATCATTTCTGTTTTATTGCCCAACGCTAGGTTGATGCAATCTCTGTCTAGAATATCACAATAAATACCTACTAACCTGAAAACAATGATCTCTACAATACTTTAACTAAGTTAAACCGTTAAAGCTGCAATTATTACTCAGTCAAATTATTAATCAGTTAAACAAATGAATCTGTGACGATTTTTAATAATTCAAATGAGAGAATTTGCTGTTTGTTTGCTTCATATGATAATAAACCGAATATATTTTGGTTTTCTTTTCACAAATGTCCAAACAAAACACACAGTTTAAAGATGTTTTTCTCTATTTTTTTTTTTGTTTTTTAGATTTCGTTGAAAAAATAATTGGCAGATTAATCGGTAATGAAAAGTTAGTTGCATTCTTAGAGAGACTTACATGATCCCATTGAGTTCTGTGCTGCGAGGAAGAGTTTCAACAAGGCTGCCCTGGATCTGGTCGGAAGTCAATGTTTGAAATAATCCAAATATTGATCCAGACCGTCGTTTGAATGTTAAATCTGAATGTTCTCTCTCTTTTGTGCACCTCCAGGTAGTTTCTATAACTATTATCAACACTACAACTACACCTACGTCTGCTGTGGCATCATCCTCCTCATCTCAAGCGTCCTCCTCTTCGTGGGAATGGGCATCAACTACCGCCTGCTGGACAAAGAGAGGAAAGAAGACGAGAGAAGAGAGAGGGAGGAGCCCAAGGGGGAGCGCGACGCCATGTTGGCGCCTCCCTCACCGTCAAAATCCATCGATGGGGCAACCGAGAACAGCACACCGGCGGCTGTCACACTGGATGAAGTCGCCAAGATGGACGAGGACACTGTGTAGAAAATTTTTAAAAGAAAATGGACTTCAGAGAAACATGAATTGCAGTTACTCAGTACAACCTCACACCGTCTATATAGATAGAAAATAACCTCTTACACGACCCTGAAGCCATAGAAACAATTACGATTAAAAAACAGACCCGCTGCTGTGACGCTGAGCTCAGCTGACCGCAGAGCTCGTCAAGCAGCTTCTCACCGCGTTGAGACCTCCGGTTTTGGTATTTAACGTGCCTTTAGTAAACACAAGTCCTTCAGGAGCACACACACACCAGGTAGATGCACAACAGACAGAATGACTGTAAGATAAAAAGCCAGTAAACTAATGAGGACTTTACTCTCAGGGTTTTTGAGCTACTGTTAAGGTTCAGAACCTCACACACAGAAAAACACACTCGGCCTCGACTGCTCCTGTCAAACCGAAGCTCAGAGTTTTAGTTGCAGTACGCAGAGATGCTGTACATCTTCCCTCACATACTAACACACTCACACTTGCCTCACTCCTCAAGGGCTGGACATAAATAAATTAAAACGCATTCATATTCCTGTCGACACGGTAAATCTATCTGCTCACATGCTGGGGTGTGGAGTCGCTGACATTTCCAGGTTTTTATGCAGAAGAGAAGAACACAAAAACAAAAAGAGAGGTTTGGGAAATCTGGGAGTTCACCACCACACACCAGGGAGAAGTACTTCCTTTATGTCGGCAGTAGTGAAATTTTTAACCCTTAGTCAAACGACAAAAGGCACAAAAATTGAACGGTGTTTAAAAATACAAAGGTAAATGATAGGAAGCAAACTGATGTATCTTTTGGTCTAGAAGGGCACAATGCTAGCGGTGTAGAAGGCTGTTAATGGTGTTCTTGTACATAAATATGTGTGCACTTTGAGTGTGTTTTGTGATGTTTTTTTTAATCATACACCTGCCAACCAGAGCAGCTCGTCATCTTGTGCTGAGACACATTTGAACAAAAACGCTCAGTCGTGATCCTCCACCTCACAGGTTTTACCTGCTGTGGAAACCAGCAGGATGAGACC
>JAPMOB010077773.1:0-25021 GCA_029875015.1 Lepomis gibbosus | reverse complement strand
CAATTGTGGCATAACATAATAAAGAGGTGAAAATATAGCCACTTTACAAGAGCAGCTAAATAAATGGTTTTACTGCCACTGAATTAGAGAACAGGTTCCAGTTATGTGAAGGGCTTCAACAGCGTAATATTTTCACCAGACTCTGAATTACAACAAATAACCTAAAAATGAATGTGAAGTAGATCGGAACAACAAATGTGCTTAACCAGTCAAGTTTTCAGTTCACCATAGCTTCATGATCCATGGGCCTCCAGGCAGACGGATTGCAGATATTGCCTGTATCATTTTGAAAATCTTCATTTCATTTAAACAGCATTCTTTATTGTATTTCCAGAAGTCTGTTCAGTTTCATTGTGCATTAGTAACGGTGGAATAGTTTTATATTGATGTGGTGTGAAAGCGGCATGCAATGCATGTGTGCAGGTCTGAATGATAACTAGGCCACTTAGTTTAATTTACTGAACTAAGTTATAGTCCAGTCTGGTCCCTTGGTGGAGATGTTTGATAAAGCAGACATTTTTTCTTGGCTGCATATTTTTGGATGAATTAAAATTAAAACGGATTTGGCCAATCCTGCCACAGTCCTTCCCAGTCACTGTGAAATATCACTGAAACCAGGCACTATCGAGACAGAGTTCATGAACTATACTTTCCCAGTTGTGTCCTTGTGTAGTTTATTTTGTGGACCCAGCTTTGTTGTCTATGTCTGGCTTGCAGTCTATGCTGAAAAATAGCAATACCAAGAAGCTTTCTTTGGTTTGTGTCCGTTTGTTTGAGAGCGCGAAAGAGACAGAGAGACAGTGGTGGTTGAGCAACCTAGAGAGTAAATGGGGGGAGGGGGTGACGGTAGCGAGAAAGCCGGTGAATGAGAGAAATAAAAATTTATTTTCGGATTGTTAAACAGTAGTTTAAATTCTAAAGCACAAATAAAGGTGTCTTTTGTGTCTGATGTGAAGAGAAAACATTTAAAAAAATATTTTGAGAATGTAAATTACTTGGAATTGGAATTACGTATATGAAATCAAAATTTAAAAAAAAAATTTCTTCCCGGTCTCAGGAGGATAATGCAGAAGAAGAATAGATAATAAATCAATTAAATTAAATTAATTAACAATAAATGAAAAACAACTGTACAGTGAAACAATTATGCACCCGGTAAAATATGTTCATTTAGAAATAACTAATTAAATCCACAGGTACTGTACTTTGTAAGATGATCTGTCGAATCTGTCTGTGGTAGTAAGGAAAATAAAGCCCTGACACAGAGACAGTACTGATCGTCTACGTGTAAAACACACCTTTATGAGCCATTGTGCACATGAAAGCTTTCTTTTTGATTTTACTATTTGTGTCTTGGGGTTTTGTGGTGATCTGGGAGTTTGTTTTTGTTGTTTTCCATGTCTCATAGTGTGTTTTGCTTCCCATCTGGGTTGTGTGTTCCTTTTGATCATGTGTTCTGTTTCCTATCTTACTTTGAAAGTGCTCTTCCATGTGTATTTAGTGCTGCTTTTACTTCCTGTCCTTATGCTTGTCAGGTTGATTGTTTGCACCTGCCCTAATGTGTTTCACCTGTCTCGTTATCTCACCCCCTTAGCTATTTAAGTCTCAGCCACAATCTTCTAGTGGCCAATTCATTGTTTCACCAGTATTTTCCTCAGCATATCTAGTGTGTCTTGTTAACTCTAGTGTTTCTCGTGCCTTTCTTGCTGTGTGGATTATGCTTTTTGTTGGGCATTTGGATACTCACCTGTTCTCTTTGTGGACCAGCCTAGTGCGTTTTTGTCTTCAGACTGCAAACAACCATGACCTGTGTCATTCATCTGTTAAATAAAACCTTACTTTTGTCTAGACAGTGTCTGTATTTGGGCCTAAGCTTATTTACTCCCTGTCTGCTACACGGAAAACCTGGCCCAAAATGGATCCAACGGACACTTGCATTGATCAGAGTTTGGACTTTTATTGGACTTAATGGATTCGAGAAAGATGTGTGAAATGTCCAGAAATGACTCTAGTTACCTAGAGATACCTGTATCTTTGGCATGCAAAAAGGTGTAATTGGACCCCTGACTAATTAACTCTATGCCAAAATGGGTCACAAGCTTTCTCGACACCTTAACTCTTCTGTCTGCTGGCCACCTGCCTGCATCATCCTGGCATACTGGCAACAAGCCAGCTAGTAGCCACCAGCCTTTACTTCAGACTGTTAGCAACTCACCAGCTAGCATTTTCCACCCTGATGCTTGACCTGCTAGCTACAAGCCTCTATCCCAGGGGATTAACTTTTCACCCACTCCAGTACCTGTCAGCCCCAGTTCCCGAGCTTGGTAGGGTCTCCAGGATACAGACACAGACCGTTAACTCTCAACCAACTAGCCTGTTGGCTAGCCCTGCTCCAGCAGTTACCTGCCTGATTCCCAGCAGCTAGCTATCAGCCACCCTAATTCACGGCCTGCTAGCTGTCAACCTGATCCACGAACAAGCTAATTACCTACCTGTTTACCAGCCTGCCAGCGCTTCTGCGGTTAGCTACCTGTCTGATTCCCCCTTTTTTCTACCTTACAGACTACCACTACTTTCGCTGGCGAGCCACCCCGACATCCAACACTCCTTTCATTCGCAGAAACAAAGCTGCCCAGCGTTGCTAAAAACTGCTGCCCTGCATCATAAAGGCTGAGCTGCTCAGTCAGTACTCCTGAAACTGTTCTGGCAAGCTATACTTCAAAACAGCTGTTGAGCAACCCAAAGACTATTTTGTCCAGTACCACAGAGCTTCCTGTCCCCACTGTGCTGCAGCATGATATGACCTCTAAGTTACAGCCCTGCTGCGCTGTTGTTGACCTCCAGTCCTTCTGTCCTGTCACTGGTGTTCAGAGTGTCTCAGCCTTTAACGTCAGCCTCCTGCTCAGACTCCTGATGTGGGCAATTGCCAAGCAGGAAGGGTCCAAACAAAAAGATATGATTGGTTGCTTTATAGCAAATAGCCTTTTGGAATTTTACCAATGCAGATCAAGAGAGACCACCATTAAGGGAAACTCTGTGTGCATTTACACACAAGGCACAGCAGCATAACTTCATTGATTATTTAAATTTGGCAACATGCCGACAGGAATAGTCAGGCTTTAATGGTAATTAATGTTCTGTTCTGTGCTTCTACACATTCAAAAGGCCACACACACAGTTCACATTCATACATTAAAGCAGTCTAAATCCTGAACTCTGTCAGAGCTGTCTGAAAACGTATTTCAGAAGCTAAAAGTTTAATTATTTTTCCTCTGTCCTGTCTGTCCTGTCAAACCCCGGCTTTTGGTTTTGCTGCTTTAATGTCCCACTATATTTACTCTGACATTACTGTGATCATGGACACAATTTTAAAAGCACTGATAGCTGCCTTTTAATCATTAGAGTACTAAATTGCTAAAAAGAAAATACTCATACATCAATAAAACACACAATAAACCCATCACCTGGAAAGTTTGTGCAGCTCAACATGATTTCAACAGCAATATAGCCTACAGGGACCGGTAGAGGTGGAGAGAAATGTCCCTGCAGGGTGAGGGTCTCTAAATCTCTGACATTGGACTACTTTGTACGGGTGGGTGACAGGTCGATGATTTATGCATACATGTGGATTTGGATCACGTCAGAACATATCCGCATATCACTAGAAAGTCCACAACAGTCATACACTCTGCTTATTACACACACAGACAGGGACTCTGGCAGTTGGTCACAGTTGGCGGTGCTGAGAGAAGGTCAGTCTATAATAATGACATCATAATAATTGGTGCACAATATTCAACTTTTTTGTACTAATTTGAATGGCCAGGAGAACTTCTATCTAATAGTTATTAAAAACAATTCACCACAATATGAGAACATTTAACAATACAGTACCTGAACATCAACATACTATTTGTCGAAGGAGCCACAGCAGCTACGCAGTCAACAACAGAAACTGATGCATGAGAACTGCAGGGATATGAAGAGGGCCTGGATGACATATGATAATGCAGTGAGGGTAAAGACGTTTCATAGCGGAGACAAGTGTATTTAACGTGTTAACAGAGACTAGCATCTGCTACTTCAAGTTTGACCATTTTGACCAAATGTTCTTTTGTTTTCCTGGTAAATCTGTCTCCTGCTTATGAAAGTCCAAGACTAATACAAAGATTGTGGAAAACAAGTTCTAGGGAAACAAAGCCCTTTTCACCATAGTTACAAAGAGGCTAAATTAAGAGGTTAATTTGACTTCAGCTTACTGACGTGATTCTGAATTGGATTTATTGGCTCAATGCTGAAAATCTGGTAAAATTATCCATCACTCTTCCAGTTTGTCTTTTTTGTAAAGAAATTGAAAAAAAACTGCTACATCTAATAGAGTAGGTATTGGTTAAATTTGCATTCATACATAGCGTTCAGAAAGAAGTGGGAAGAGGAAGAAGAAACTCCCAGACCCTAGCGATTCATATTACATAATTTTCCCTCATGAATTTTCTCTACAGCCTTTGAAAAGCAGCGGCCTTGTAAGACAGAGATGAGTGTTGCAGTATCTTGGCATTCCATGCCAGGTTGTCTCTCTGTAATTGTTTGTAGCGTCATGCAGGATTTTTGAAAAGGTTAGTGGGCTCCCACTCTGTGTGTGTGTGTGTGTGTGCGCGTGTCTTTTGATAGCTTGGCTGCAGGGTACAGTCTTAGTGTGTCTTGCTCTTGTCTGTGTAAGAACAGATGCTTGAGGCGAGCCCATGGGCTGCCCTCAGGGCTTCATATACTCTGGAGAGCGAACACACAGACACACACACATCTACACAAACACACAGGCAAGCAAACACAAATCTTGTTAATGCCTGTATTTACATAGGACCTTCTGATCAGTGTCATGTGGAGTAATGTCAATTCTTCGAGACACACACACACACACCTGTGTGCCTATTGTCCAGACAGAAACACACTCCAGTATATACCTACTTTCTCCACTCTACCATCTTAAGAAAGCTGCACTTAACCTGCTAGAGGATGAATGCAGCTGATGTGTAAAAAGGTAGCTGTTAGCTCTATCTAAACACTTATTACTTGGCATTGTAGGTTCAATCTAATTACCTGATTGAGTTGCCTACATGGATTTCGCCTTCGTCTGTCACTGCGTTTAGAGCCAGCCACTCATTATCACAGCCAGACTGGCTTTAGCTGGAGGTTTTGTTTTACTTTCAACACCCCGAGGTGTCATTATGGCTGTCAGACACAGTCAAGTGGGTGACACACATGCATATAGTCTATGCACACACATTCGGAAAAACACCAGGCCTATGTGCGCAGGTATGCAAAGACAAGCCAATCACAGATCTGCTTTCATACCTATAGTAAGTAATATTTCTAAGCGTTTAATAGTAGTAGATAGACAACTTGTCCATCATCTCTGTGTTACCACCAATAAAAAAAGTGACTGTATATGGTATATGGGCTATGCTTGTTAGATATAGGGATTTTCAACGTGGATTAAAAGGAATTTGATAGAGAAAAATAGGAGAAAATAACATAACACAACAGACGGAATTAAAAATTATATTGGTATGAAGTTATCTTTGCTGGAAGAATTTTACCAATTCTGATAGTTAGAAAGAAAAGCAACTGTCTGACCACTTACATCTCCAAATGTTTGAAGATTTACTTGAAGGAAAAAGTTGGTTGCTATACTCTCTATGATCCTGGAATAGTTTTGAAGCTCACCAGTGTATAGAAGATCAGTTACCATAAAATCCTGTGTCATATCAAAAGAATATAAATACTTATACTAGATAAAATAAAGATGAAGATGAAGATAGTACACATGCTGTTGAGAAACTATATAGGTTCCCAGGGGAGATAGATTTTGGAGAGACCTGTGTATACACCACAGCCAAAAAAATGGTCTGAGCAGGCAGAGACGAGGATGTTTTGCCTCCACAATCTGCATGAATGAACGTTTGCTCACTCAAACTCAGGAACCACCAAAACTCTGTGTATACACTCTATTTTGCATGTTTACATACAATTAGAAAAACTGCTACTTTAATGTTAAAAGACATAACTAATAAGAAATTTAAATTTAAAAACTGTGGCTCTGAGCACCTAATTTCTTTCCTTGATGACTTCTATGAAAGACTTGAAAGCAAAGGGTAACAACGGTGGCGTGATCCTGAAGGTTTCACCGTCTCTTCCAGACACACTCTTCCAGAGCGGTTTACAGTCCATCTCTGGATGGTGTCACTTCTCATTTTACCTTACTCTGTATACCCAACCACAGTATGTATGACCACGAGCCACATGATCAGATTTCCATCTTGGACACAATGAGTGCTGGATGTCTGGACATATCTGCAGATGATTGGTTGAATCAGACATAAACATTTTTTTTACAGGTTTAGTGCAAATCAGGACATAAGGCCTGATTGGATGAGAACTTTTGGCCAAATGCAGAGGACATGGTTGCCTATTTATATGTCTTTAGCTATCCTATACAAATGTGTATATATAGAGAATATGATTAGTTTTGTATTGCATTAGTGGAATGACTTTAGTTTGATTTCGTCAATATGTGATTCTTTGAAATAATTCAAAGAGCAAGACACACTAATCCACTGGCACTTTATGATTGACAAGTAAGTAAAGTTACTGAATGCTGCATACAAAAAAAACATATAAACAGGATATATACAGTGATTCTCTAGAGCTATTAGCAGCAGTAACTGTATAAACACTGTAGACCTTTTTTTATAGTCATGTGCTCCTGCTTTCACCACTTTTTATCACTTCCACATAGTCAGTGCAGTTTTAATTGTTTGATTGCCCGTTGGTGCAGATATACCCCCTAGCCAGTGACCATAACACCACAGCAAAGGAATGACCATGTGACATCTTTCTCAAAAATGGCATGTGTTAAAAGTGGCTGATGTCATGAGATATTTTTATTTTCTCGTGCTTAATGCAACTTATTTCCAATTCGACTTCTTCCATCTTTCCAACAAGAATGGTTGTTATTAGCCCTTTAATGATCATCCATTGTCACTACAGCACTGCACATAAAAACACACTCCTTTTCTACAATGTGTGAAGAAGAAGAAATAAGAAAAAGAAAAAAGAAAATGAAAGGAGCAAAGAGGAGATAGGTGGTGGAGAGACGAGGCGATGGGAGAAATGACGGCAGTGTGCGAGCGCAGGCATATGTCACATCCCATCAGGCGACAGGACGAGTGAAAGATACAGTATTGCCTCTACTGTGTTAGGAAACTGCGAAGACACCTGCACGCACACACACACACACACACACCAACATAGAGCAGGCCCAGCCAAGCTTATCTGGCTCTCCACGGCTGCGCGGCCTCCATGCAGAGCAGCCGTAGCTGTCGGCAGAGGCCCGGATCATTTTGGACAGTATCATTAAATGCCATGTCATTACCCGTTATGGAGTAGTGCTCTCACTCCCTGCTCCTCTCCTGGGATGGTGAAGCCCATCAGATAGGTATGGAAAAGTGTGTGTTTGCATGCATGTCAGTGCGTGTTGGCGTTGCCCTGTGTGTTTGTGTCTCGCAAAAGAGTTTGATGAAGCCAGGCAGAGACAGAGGCGGAGGGTACGGCGTTGGCTGTGGAAATGGGATGGATGGGGTTGAGAGACGGAATTGGCATTAAATTTCCGACGTGGCGCGAGGATTGACTTTGACTGGAGCGCAAGGGGGCTATTAGCTTATCTTTAAGGCCGTGTTTGTCACAGCGCTGAGGGCAGCTCCGCTAGACAGGCCAGCAGAGAGGGAGGGAGAGTCGAGCCGAGCCGAGCGTGGGCTGAACGATATGGATAGGTGAAGGCTCCCGGTGGGACTCGCTGCCTGAGCCGTCGAGCTGCGCTGGGGAAGGAGAGGAGGAGAGCAGCTAAATTGAAGGTTTATTTATCCAATTCGCTGTCAAGGTCGGCTTGTCGGTGAGCTGTCCTGTGTGTGTTCACAAAATGCCAAAATCTCGATGAATTGTTTAAAAAAAGGGAGACAGAGCATAGCGTCGAGGAGGGGGGGAATCAATGACCTTTGGTTGCGTCAAGCTTCAAGCTGCCAGCAGCTCTTAAGGCTGTCCTTACCGGCCATTATGGTTGCCTTTTAAAAACAAGGAGGGGAAGAGAGGAGCTGTCGAGCGAGAGTAGTCTAACATTGACACAAACATACACACACATACAGAAAGACATATACCGAGATTCTCTCTCTCACATACACAGACACACACTACATTACCTGCATGTACTATCTGAGCAGCAATTCCATCAGATTGCTACGCATACTGAAACACACCCAGAACTGTTTGTTAGCACACAACAATCTCCTAAAACTACTTCTGTGTGTTGTTTGCATTTGCTGCACTCAACAGATCGCACTCCATGGCTATACATAAAAGAGTCTCAATCACAAGGACACCTAGCTAGCTTTTAGCTCATTTTACATGATTGGATGGTGTAGCAACCCCATAAGTGAACTCAAGTGCTGCTCATCAGCGATAATCAGTTTATCCTTTTATATCTCAATGAATAAGATTGGGGAGCGAGGAGCATTGGCTGATGGGCCGTCCTTGTTCAGCATGACTACCTCCGGAAATGCAGGTTGAATAGGAAAAAGGGCTTTTGATGTAGAGCATTAATCAGCTCGGCTTCAGCTTGAGTCGCTACTACTACTGCCGCTACTGCTGCAGTGTAACAGCGCTATCCTTTAGAGGGACCCCCTCGTCAGAGTTTTGGAAGGCCTCTGTCAATGTGAAAAGAACATGACCTTTAAGATCGTATCAGCATGTTTGCTGGTGCATACACAGCCAAGGAAAGGGTTCAGTGGCCCATCAGAAAAAGGAGTGCAAAAAAAAAATGAGAGAAAAGACAGGGAAAGGAAAGAAAATTGTAATTCACTCAAAGGGCTGTTCGAAAGAGCAGTTTGCTGACACTCAAGAGTGAGCAGCTTTAATGCCATGGATGGAAGGAGGAAATGAAGATGAAAATGACCTCTGCGCACAGAATGATTTGTTTCCATGATTGTTTTTTTTTCATCTTTCAGATCTTTTGGGATAGAGCTTGTAATGGAGCTTCATTTGTGACAGGCAGCATCTTGAGAACAATAGGTGAACTTCATGTTTTAAGTGAAATGTGAGCTGCCCCAAAGAAACGTACAGTTTGACCAAATGTAATGACTTAGTACTGTTTGCAGCATATTTGGTTTTAAATTCTGAATTGGCAATTTTACAGGTCAGATGTGTTTCTCCAGATATTGTGGGATATTCTTAAGAACTCCATCTGCTATGTCTACTGTGTGTGTGTGTGTGTGTGTGTGTGTGTGTGTGTGTCTTTATTGAGTCTTATGAAGAGTTGATAGTGATGTGATGGTGGTCATCAGTCACCTCCTACACCATGTCTACAAGTCTGTGGACTTGCTGCTCACTGTCTGCTCTGTCACACCCAAATACACAAAGACACTCAGACGGAGTTACCAAATCTGCCAACTGACACCAACGTCTGCAAACAATGCATTTAAATTATTTTTTGTTCATTTGGAGCTGTGTTTCTGTCCTCCAGATGATGGACAGCTCAATATTCACTCTCCTCCTAGCTCTGTTTTGGTCTCAACTTACTCCTGAAAAATAGGTAGTGTTCCGTGGGTTACTTTAGAACGTTTTGACTCAAAGACAAAACAGGATTGATGAGATCAGAGCGTGGGCTGGAAAAACTAAATAATGAGTTAAAAGAGACTTAAAATTGAGGTGTGGAAGTCATAGAGTGGAAGGTAATTGCAAAGCAGTGTGATAATTTTCTACAAGTGGTCCCTTTCTTTTTACACATGTTGATTGATTAGTGCAGCTTTAATGTAGCCATGAAATTGCTTGTGGAATTCTATTCTGACGACAATTTTAAAAAAACTGCTCTGATCTTAACCTTTTCCAGCCTGTGATCTATTCCTTTATATGTGCACCGTTTTAATAATAATAATATTGTTGACACAACTGTGTATTGCTTTGTTGTAGTTCATTCTATGTTCATATAATGTGCCTTAATCCATAATGTAAAACCAGCTGTACAGAGTCAGGGAAAGACACATGTACTCTAAGTGTGAGCAGTGTGTATCCCCTCGGCGTTAGAGATTAAGCTGCATAAACATGTTTTTCCTGTGGCCTCTGTGGAACATGGTCTGTGTATTTAGAGTGCAATGCTAGTTTCTTTTCACTTTTTCACAAAGAAAAGTCTCTGGACATAATGGTCCTTTTTTTCTCTTGAGCTGCATGCATTTCCCTCAAGCATACAGTGATTATGCTTTCTATTTTTCCCTTAGCATTCTCTCTTTTTCTCTGTCAGAGTTAAGCAGAGATTACAAAATATCTCCAGTGAAAACTTTCCAAGGATAAATATCCCAGGGCAGCAACAACCAATGCCTTTTCTGAACTCCCCCCTGCCTTTCTGCAACTTGCATGTTGAAAAGAGAGGAAAGAAAAACAAGATAAATGAATGGCGTCGGTTTGGGTCGTGCATCCACAAAATGTTTCTGTGATCAACGTCTGTCGCGTTCTTGCTGTTTGCAACTCTGGAAACCAACACCGAACAAATGTCCCAGTGTGTAAGTGTGTGTAGATGCTACAACAGTAGAAGAGGACAACAGGAAAGAATAGTGTTCAAATGAAAAGGAAACAAAAGGAGCCAAGTGGAACAACCGTGTTTTCCTCTTCTCGCTGAATGTACACCGTCAGCAGAACGTACTTGACACAGAGTTTGGTGGCACTCAGTAATGGGCTAATATCATGTTGATAATTCCACTTTTCTGGCTTTGCTGACAACAATAATAGCATTATACTGAACAAGTTAATTGCTGTAACATCGCAAAAATTAGAGAGTGCAATCTTAAACAGGTCATAATCTTTGCAGGACTGGACTGTGTAGCAATGTCAATGTTCGTCAGTCTCAATTACAGTAACTCTGTAAGTACAATGTTATCATAACCATTGCAAATGGCCTCAACTATGAAAACATTTTCTTCATAATGTTTCATGTCAGTTAATTTTGCCCCTCTGGACACTACTGTTTTGTCCAAAGGGGCCACCTGATGAAGCAAAGCTCCTGATCTGGCTAACGTGTGCAATTTTTTGGAAGTAAATGAAGAAAGATGCAATTTTTTTCTAATATTTGTTGTCTTTTTGAGACACAGGTGTTTGCAGGATATGTAGTCCTTGACCCTTCGTTTGACTCAGTTGTCCACCCCAACCGTCAACTTTTTTTCCAAAAAGGAAACGAGCACAGTGCAGGCGCAGGTTTCAGTGAACCAACGTTTTACAATACGTACAATTGTAATGAAGGGCGGTGCGGTGGTACAGTGGTTGGCACAGTCACGTCACAGCAAGAAGGTTGTGGGTTTGACCCCCTGGTCCTCCCGGCCTTTCTGTGTGGAGTTTTCATGTTGTCCCCGTGTCTGTGTGGGTTTCCACCAGGTGCTCTGGCTTCCTCCGTCCAAAGACATGCGGATGAAGTTAACTGGTAAATCTAAATTGTTCTTAGCTGTGAGTGTGACTGGTTGTTTGTCCATGTGAGTCCCTGCGATGGACTGTCGACCAGGGAGTACCCCGCCTTTCGCCCGATGTCACGTTTCGCCCCCGCAACCCTGTACGCAGGATAAATGGTTGACGATGAATGGATGGATAATTGTAATGGAATGACAGGATGGGCTATTTTTTTTGTTTATTATTTTGATTCCCATTAGTTGCTACATTACGCAGCAGCTATTCTTCCTAGGCTATCAGCTAGCTAACACCAGATGGATCATTTTAAGTAAAAAAAATGCTAATTACGAAAGTCTGAATATTAAAGAAGCTAGAAGGCTAACTACTAACATTAATCTACAGTGTCTCCATTAGCTGTGATGCACTGGACTGGAGTGTGAAGGTTAGTAAATGGTATGGTCCATGTTAGGGGTATCTGAAATCATATTTCAAGATTCTTTAATATAAGGCATGAGTATGGGAAATAGATTGTATTATTTACAATTTTACCATACCCTCCGTAATTCAAACCATGACCCCTGTTATACTACTACCATCATAATGACTATGGCCACTATAGGTCGCCACTTCACAATAAATGTAATTAGGGTCGTAATAAGCCGCTTGCACATACGACTTTTATGGCCATTTTTCTGGTAAGGCTGGAGAATGGAGATAGGTTCTGTTTACACTGCAGTGTAATTTAAGACTAATTTTGACATATGACTCATACATTACCTCATCTGCTATTCCCTAATTTGTGTCAGCAAAAAGCTGCATGTTTTTTCTTAAAGCAATGAGGACCATATGAATATATAAAAGCTGGATCCAGAAGCATTCAACCTGTGATACATACCACTACAAGATCTTCAGATTACCTACAACTGTAAAAAGAAAGAGGAACTCCAGCTTTGCAGATCAACATATTTCTTGAATCAGCATGGCAAACTTTGAGTGCTTCTTCCTGATGCATTGCATGATTTGTGCACTGTCTTGTGCATGCTGATTTTGTTGCTTTTGTCATTTTAGCATCTTACTGTCTTGTGTTTGTATTTCTTAATCTGTCACTTCGCTGGTTTTAGAACGTCTTGCCAAAAGACTGCAGTTGAAAATTAGCCAGCTGGCTAGCACTGGCACATTTACACAAATGTGGATTAATGTGTGTTGTCCTTATAAATAAATGAAATGGAAGAAATGGTAAAGTGCCAATATCCAGAAACTATTTAATTGGTCTGTGTATGCTAGCAGGAATATTTTTCTGTATTATTAGCTAATGATTTTCTTTGGAAATAGCTCTAAAATGGCCTCACTTCTCTTGGCAGGGACATGTACCTTCACTACATCTAGTTGCTCAATTAGTGAACTCTCTGTTATTCTTGTTTTACAATTGAAGTCAGAAAATTAGACCAAACACTATGACATTAGACCACTAAGTGTATGTATCTGTAATCAGCAAGAAATAAAGGCAGACAGAAGGCAAACAAAATCCGAGTGAGGCTTTTTCTTTTCTCCCCGACTTGTTCTGCAACACATCTTCCCTACAACCAAACTGCTCATTACACTTAGGGGACACTTCCATAAATGTTTAATGACATCGGGCACAACCAACGCTTTGAAAATGTGCTGCTCTTTTAATTTGCTTTCCTCTTGTCTTTTTTCTTCGTTAGCTCACTCTATGCTAATGTCTCTGAATGTCTCACAGCGCGTCCTAAAGGGAGCGAAACCAATTGTGTCGTTGTGATATTGTGCTTTCACTAATGTGCCAATGCTAGCTCTTCTTCCTCCTGCTCTATTCCAGTCTTTTCTTTGATTTGAGGTGTTTCTCTTCTCGCACCACACATTCACATCAGCTCAGTTACAGCTGTTTGTCCAATTCTCTGTGTTTTGTAGTATTTAATTGCATTTGTGCAGCTAGTAAATCAAGCCAGGAAAAAGATGGATAATAAACATTTTGTGTTCTTGGCCAGTGTTTACTGCAGGGAGACAAAGGGAGTCAGGATGGAGAGGCTAAAAAAGACAGAGAGACATACTTAATCCTCCCTACAGAGAGAATAAGACAATAAAGATGGAAGGGGAGAACAAGGAAATGAGAGAGACAACAACACAATGTGAGGAAACAACTCCCCTCTAAGCTGTGGAGGTGACCGATGGCTAATTGTGAAACCTACGCCAGCATGTGTATAAAGCATCAGTGTGATAATAGGATATGCTTTGCCTGCAGTGGGAAGCACTATTGTTTTTGTTTGCCTGCAAGAGAGTCCTGCAGGGTTGATCTGTGACCTGCATCCCCAAAGATCAAGAGGTTGACTCCCCCAAGCTGCACCCCAACATGTTTAACCTAACCTCCCCTTTGGCCTCTCAACATGTGTGTCTGCATGTTTACTTGTGTACCTGTTTACGTGTGTGTGTGTTTGTATGTGTGTGCGCGCGTGCGTGTGTGTAAATTGGTTCAGTGCCGGAGTGATGGTGAAACCAGGAGGAGGAGGGGTGACTTTAATCCTCAACTTTCCACCCCCAAGGTAAGACTGAGTGGATGAAAGGAGAATTTAGCCAGGCCCCTCTGTGTGTTGTCTGTGTTTGTGTGTGTGTGCGTAGGGCACTTGTATCTGCGCAAGTCTTGGGCTCGGCCATAGAGAATGAATGGGTTTAGTGCAGCGGCCGGACAGAAAAATCAATGCTTCATATGAGGAGGCTGCGGGGGTTAGGCCTCCGTGTTCATGTCAACAAGGCTATTGGTTTTCTTAATACTCCAAAGTTGGCGTTTCCCCGCTTCGGGAGGGCCGGTGAGGTGACTTGTGTGGTCAAAGCTTAACAAAGGGATCCTGCCTTCTAGCCTTTGCTGGACTCCTTGGCCAAGGGAAGCCGAGCCAGGATTAATTACCAACTGTGCCGGCTGGATATTAGTTGTTGTTTTCTCCCATTGTCACATGGCACGACTGAGGCTATTGGAAGCAGCTTGTGTGCTGCAGAGCAGTGGGCTAATACTGTTAGATGGAGTAACACAATACAGATGTAATAGTGGTGAGATGGTAGTATGCCAATCATTCTGCCACTCAGTTTGGTTTTGTCAAAGAACAAACAATAACCATGATACTGCCAGTATATGATTATTTAAAGACAGACAGCTAATCAGTTTATTATAGAGAAGTTGTACAATAGCTCATTGTATTGCACATGTGTTTAGGGCTGCACCTAATGATTCTTTTCATAATCGATTAATCTGCAAATCTTTTTCTTGATCAGCTTATTTATCATTTGGTCTATAAAACATCAGAAAATAATGGAAAAATTTGTATCCAACCCTTAGTCCAAGGGGACATCTTCAAATATCCATCAATCCTAAAGACATTAAGTTAATGTTATCTAAGTCAAGGAAAATAAGCAAATTTTGACAAAGTAAAACCATCAAATACTTCGCAACAGTTACTTTAAATAATGGATTTTGGTTTCTGTCCAATCAATAGATCAACTAATCGTTGCAGTTCTACATGTAAAAACCTGTGGCTGAAATTAACATAGTACATTAAATCAGGTACCGTACTCGTAAGTATAATTTTGAAGTACTTGCACTTTACTTTTAGAGGGAAGTATTGCATGTTTTACTTAACTACATGTATATGACAACTTGAGGTAATTTTCATTTTAAGATTTTAAAAACCTATGTTGAGCTTCTAAACTACAATGCGTTGTTATGCAGTAAATGAAATGGAAAATACCTTTTATGTGGATGACCATTCCGACAGTGAAACCAGCGTTCTCCCGCTCCCTGAACCATGTCAGCAGTGTCCACATGTACCAGGATGCACTGCATGCAAGCTTCTGACGCCCACTTAACAGGCGACTACAGATATAAGCAAGCTAACTGCTGATCAAAGTTACACAACGTTGGCAAGCAAATTAGTTCCTGCATTTGACCAATTCTTTTTCAAACATAGCTGTATTGTTACTGTCAGAGCACAGCAACACACAAACATAGTGGCAGAAGGGCGTCCATGTAACAGCAAAACTCTAGCTGAGCTAGCGCTGCAGTGTAACTATCCACAGACATGAACAGCATTACAACCTACTACTTTCATTTGTACTTGAATATTTCAACAGTAGTCCGACATCGCCAAAGCAGGTATGAGTAAGTTACCAACAACAAAGTTAATGCTAACTGAGCTAGCGCTGCAGCAACATGATAACAGTTAACAGAATCTAACTTACTTATTTTGTTGACTTTTCTTCAAATGAGGCTTCATGTTCTCACAGTTTCTCTTGTCTGTCCCTCAATTGAAAAAAGGGAACACTTAATCATCACACTAGAACATCAAGTCAGTTAAACTTCAGGTATATAAATATGTCCAAATAGGAAGCATAAGCGATTGTGAATCAAAGTCATCTGTTTTGGTGCAAATGAAAGTGACAGGAGGTGCACTGGAGAGGAAACAGCAAGACAACTCCCCCAAAAGAGAATAGTTTTGCAGGTGATGGCCACAGACAATGGCTCTCTCCTCATCCTTCCTGACTGATTGTTCTCTAGTTGTGTTTTGCTGGTCTCTTTTTCACTATTGGTAGCATGAGGCAGTACCTGCAGCCCATTCAGGTTCTGCAGGTAGTCCAGCCCCTCCAGTGTGGCACATCCATATGTGTTGTTGCAAGAAGTTTTACTGTGTCTCAAAGCACAGTCTCAAGAGCATGATGGATATACCAGGAGACTCTAACACGAGGAGAGCTGGTGAGGGCCGTAGAAGGGCAACCCAGCAGTAGGACCGGTATCTGCTCCTTTGTGCGAGGGGGAACAGGAGGAGCACTGCCCGAGCCCTACAAAATGACCTCCAGTGGGCTGCTGATGTGTATGTTTTGACCAAATTGTCAGAAACAGACTCCATGAAGGTGGCCCAAATTTCTCTAGTGGGATCTGCACTCAGGCCCTGTGATGGACTGGCGACCTGTCCAGGGTGTACCCCGCCTTTCTCCCGATGCCAGCTGGGATAAGCTCCAGCCCCCCCGCGACCCTGTATGCAGGATAAGCGGTTGACAATGGATGGATGGGATCTGCGCTCACAGACCAACACCGTTCAGCTCAACTGCTATTTCCCATTGGCACACCGTTCTCTTCACAGATGTGAGTAGGTTCACACTGAGCACACGTGGCAGATGTGAAAGAGTCTGTGGATGCCATGCTGAACTTTATGCTGCCTGCAACGTTATCCAGCATGACCGGTTTGGGTCAGTGATTAGGGAGGCATGTCCTTGGAGGGTCCAAGTACTAACAACCGCAATCCGAAAGCTGTTAGGTACCCGAATCAAATACTCAGAGCCATTGTCAGAGCTTACACTGGTGCAGCGTGCCTTGGGTGACGAAGACATTGATGCCTCATATTCCTCAAACTTGAATTCAATTGAGTACCCCTTTGACGTTATGTATCGGTGCAGCTCACTGATGCCCCGATCCAGGCCTGGAAGGAGATCACCCGGAACGCCATCAGGAGCATGCCCAGATGTTGACCAGAGTGTATAAAGGCACATGGAGGCCATACACACTACTTAGTTTCATTATGAGTGGCAGTAACGCAAGAAAGTATGCACGTTGGAATCTCGCCCTCAGCTGGTTGGTAATTTTGGTTCCCAAGTCAAGTTTGCTTTTTTGATTCCCCCACTCAAATCTTTGTTACCCATAACTACTTCTCTAAATTATTTTTATCCCCAGAACACTTATCATCTTACTGCACACATTCACACATAAACACAGAGACCAGTCGTTAGCGACACTGTGCTATAGACAGCAAACCTATAGGGAGGGGTCTGAGGGTCGGCTAAAGCAGGGCCGACCCTACCATTGAGCATTGCTCACCCAGAGCAATCGGATGAAAACGCAGTGCAGATGTAATTTGTTTTCAATGGCTGTTTCAAAAGAATAATTGTGGTGACACTGGCCGGTCGATAATATGGATTTTTGTTTTCGAGTGCTGTGTGTGTGCGGTGCTAAGAGAGGGCAGGAAATACAACGTTGCAGACCCAAATACAATAAAAATGGATTGTGTGTGAATGTGTGTGTGTGTTTGTAGGGGTATTTGCAGGTCTGGTAACCATCACTGGGCCCTGGACATCATTGGAAGGATTACTAAATATGTCCTATGGGCTAGCTATAGGCTGGTATTCTCTCTCTCTCTCTTTCTCTGTTTGCCTTTCTTTCCTTCTCTTCTTGCAGGAAAAAAACACTGACTGGCCTTCGATAAACTCACTTAAGATGAAACACAGCTCCGACAGAGAGGAGGCCTGGGTAAAACTGTGAACTTGTGTGTGTGTGTGTGTGAGAGAGAGAGAAAGAGAGAGAGGACACCACACAGAATGTGCTAAATATCTCAATCAATTTCAATTTCACTGTCATTGTTAAAATACTTCAGGATTTACATTGGTTCAAAGATGTGTCTTCTGAGTAATTAAATGACATTAAAAAACATAATGCATTGCTTAAACATAATGTTGAAGTACAGATTTATTTTATTTTTTCAACAAATGCTGTATACACACTTCTTTTCTTATTTTTACTTGCAATTTTGTCCTTTCCATTTCTACTTACTGCTACAGAAAGAACTGCATCACTACATTGATACCATTTAAACCCCACATTTCAGAAAGCATTGCAGTAACAATATACATACATATACCAGTGCAACACACCCCGCCCCTCAAATGAACTCAGGTGTGTAAGTATAATCATATAAATGTACAGTTACACATATGGTTTTAAAATATGTTTTTTATTTGACTTGAACTTTATTTATGCCACAGTACATGCCTGTACATGCCTTTGAGTATATAATGATCTTTACTATAGTTCCTGAACACATTGTAAAATATCTCTTTCCTCCGTGAGATTGCCCTTATGGTTGGTTCTCATAATGATACTCTTTCCTCTGGTTAGTTTGCGCACTTTCTTACTTCTGAATGGGCTAATTTGTCGCTCGTCCCATACTTTCCCTTTGTCCTTCTTCTCCCTCCCCGATCCCCTCCTCAGGCTCGACTCGATTTGGCCTCTCTGTTGCCAGATAATGGGCACTTTGACCATTTGCCAAATCAGACACTGTTTTGCTGGGCGATGGAGTCGAGGCAATTTTAATTTGTCACAGGAGGTGTATGTGTGTTAGTGTGTGCGGACATGCCGGGGTTTATTGAAGGGGTGGGATTGTGTGACATTAAATGAGTGAAGGTAGATTCAGACAGCACACTGGGGCCAGGTGGAGAGGGACATACAGTAAAAGGACATTATTCCTCTGTAGTCCAAGCCCTCGCTGACACACTCTACCCCTCCTCCCTTCTCTCTCTCTGTCTTTCTGCACTATTCCCTTGCCGCGGGTGGTCACCAGAGACCTGACTGGGGCTGATTTATTCTCCCTCTCTCCTGTCCTCTGCCTGACTGCCTCTGCAATGGAGAAATTTCCTTTCTCTCTCTGCCTCTCCCTACCTCCCTCTCTCTCTCTCTCTCTCTCTCTCTCTCTCGCCACAGCAGCAGCAGTGGTACTAAGACAGGGGAAGCAGGGGAATGAGAATAGGAGGGCTAACATTAGAACGTCTCCCTAATACACTGTCCTACTCTGTCTACTCCCACTTACCCACCCCTCGGGTTGCCTTTCACCAACTATGTCTTCCTCAAACCAGTCTGTAGGTGGTGGATAGTGAGCATGTAGAAAGTTGCACAGAGTAAAGTTTTATTCATGTAAACTTCAGCTGGAGCACTTTATTTTGATGTGATTGTGGAATATATTTCACTACTTTAAGAAGGTGTTGGGTCATTTCCCTGTCATTTGAATACTGAAATTTTTACTATGACTATTTTTACTATTTACGCTGATAATTATTCAGCCATAATTCATGAAACCCAAACATCAACTCTTACTGTCGTCAAAATAATAAATAATGATACTGTAAAACTTTAGTTAATAGCCGAGTATGGCCTGGTGTTGGAACACATTTTAAAAAATAAACGCAGATCTCCATTAAACGCCTGGTCTGGTTTTTATAGAAGTGCTATGAATGTATAAAACCTCTTAAACCCTGTAGGGTCGCCCGCTTTAGCTGCTTCTAAGCTGCTTAAATCGTTAATACAAATATTGATGTTTAAACTTATGATCAATATGTCAGTATGGACATGCTACACATCGTTAGATTCTCCCCAATTAAAAGCCAACTCCCGTTACCTTTGAAGCGGTTGTTAAGTCCACTTGTTAAGTCCGTTTGTGTTGTATTTATTATTATTTATATTCCTTGAGTCTGTAAGGGTCCACCGATCAAGAGAATTGTTGATCAAAAGTGTTATGGTTAGTGGTATGTTTGTTTTCGTTACATTAAATTGCCGTCTGTCGGAACTAGATCAAACAAATTAGTGTATTTGATATTTTTTATACCAGTAATATTCATACTGTTTGAAATAAATAAACTGTTTTCATAGTAGTTTCAGTTTTATACAAAAGGAATTAAAGGTCTGTCCCATATGGACGCCTGTCCCAAATATAGGCAGGGTCAATTCAGTGATTTTAGCAAATAAAAGCCCGGGCAATTAATCAAAGTTTTACGGTATCTGCTATATTATGTAATTTATTCAAAAGGCACACATTTTATTTGAAAATATTAAATTATTAAATGCACATTTCAGCTAATGAGTGAGTCCACTTTTTGTGGACTAACTCATTAGCTGAAAAGTTATTACTCAACTTTTGATAAGTGCTGCCTATAGTCAGTATAGAGTGTTTACAAATTTTGCCAGCTCTGAACCAAACATTGATTCACAAATTGTAAACATGTATATAATTTTCACATTGCTAATAATCCTATGTTGACACATTCTATAAAGGTGGCCATAGCAGTTTAAGTGGGAGCTGACCCAAAAGCAGGGTGGAGCAGAAAGTATGGACATAATGGTTTCATTTGGGTTTTGAGTTCTCTTCTTGTTTCAGACAAAAGTATGGCCAGACTATACCTCTTCTTGAGCCACAGGATCTGTAGATTTCCTGAGGCTCATTCCGTGAGCAAAAAGCACAGTGAGCAGTGAGCAGTGAGAAGTGAGCTTGAGCGGCATGGTGACACTCGTTACACATCAGTCAGCATTGGGCTAATTGCTAGTGGGATGAAATAATTCTGCAGAAGCTGACAGGTGGGAGGGTGCTCAACCATGACCGGCAAAATATTTCTCCAGTGGTCAGGATGTGAGAAGGATTGATGTGGGCTTCCATTCAGATATGCAAACAGATACAGGCAAAATCATGCATGCTAACACACAAACATGCACAAAATTACTTCCTTCAGGGCACACACATCCAAGTATGTTCAAGTATGTATGATGAAATATAATTGAACAGTTCCCACACTGCATAGCTGATGTTGGATAATTAAGCCTGGAAACCAATGACCTGTCACTGATATGTTGGATCAAGCCTTTAAATGCAAACACAAACACATGCATGCACCTCTTCCTTCACCGCTTTGCTCCGCTGGCCGACGTCCTGGGACACTCCTCACTAGTAAGACACTGGCACACAGACTTTATTGATTTTCATTTAGATAACTTAACGTTCACAGACAATTCACAGCCCCTCCATAACAGACACCCCAGCCCCAGCTTAGATGTATGAGCTTGCCTCGCTGTAATCTGCCACCATATCTCTTCTCTCACGCTCTCTTTCTCTCTCTGTTTTTTCAGATTCATTTTTCCTAAACTTAACCAATTCCGATTAAAGCGGGATATAGATGGAGAGCGGGTGCTGCATCGATCAATCAGACTTCACACGAACGCGCACACACAAGCTGTGCGAATACATTTCCCACCAGCAGTTTTCCTTTCCCGCCCCCCAACATCCCATTACCTCCGGGTAGTTGCCCAGTCAAACAGGAATAAAAATTGCACCCCAAACATCATACGTTAGGGCTGATTTGTCGAGCGGGAAGCCTGACAATTCCCAGAGACTTACACAGCCCATGCTAGTGCTTGAAATCAGGCCTGTTATGGCGGCCACACGTCTATAAAGATTGTTCATTTGGTGGAAAACCGCTACCTGGGCAGGGACAAGGAGAGTGATGCAGAAAGCGTTGTAAATACACAGGGAGATATATGGGCCTGGCTGACCTAGACTGGGACTGTACGGCTATGGGCATGAATCCAATGAAACAGTCTCAGTGAAGGGTCTTTATGGGGTATGGAGGGGTTTTTCTTGTTAAATAAAAGTGCAACTTACCATGAACAAACATTTTTTCAGTAAGCAAATAAAAGCAGTCACAGCTATAGAAAGTGAAACCAAATGAATCTTAATCTACACACATATTTCAAAGCTGAAATGAAAGCAACAGGAACTGATTCTTGTGATGTTTCTTTATAGTTCCACATCAGAAGAGGAAAGCAGGGACGTTTGTACCACCTCCTGATTTCTGGGAACCTGATACTCATTTTAAAAGATGTTACAGGAACATTTAAGTAGTTTGGAAAATATGCTGGTTTGCTTTCTTTTTGAGTTAAATATAAAAAATATATATATATATATATATGTCTGCCTGTACCTCTAAAGCTCACACAAGCGCATGCTGTTTAATCTGCTCTCAAAAAAATATGTAAAACAATTCTATTATAATAAGTCCTGTTGATTATTGTATATTAGTTGGGCAATGACTTGCATTTACTTGTGTCCACATATTTTTACACTTCAAGTTTATATTCTTTCGCTTAGCATGCATAACTTAAAGCTTTAGTCGTTAACAATTAAACATACAATGCAAAACCTTCCATGTCTCTCCCTGCTGCTTGTCTCACTCCGCAAACTCTAGGACACATCAGACCCACAAGATTGTCTAGCAGCAGAAAGAGCTGCTAGACATCAAACCTCATCCTGCAGACGGCTCGCTCTCCACCGCGAGAGTCTCTGCAAGGTTCTGGTCCCTCTTGCTTCTATTCTTCTCAAACACACCCCTTCAATGCTTTGCAGCCCAGGGCAGAGCGCCCCAGCTGCGACTGTGTCTAAAGCCTAGTTCACACTGCACGATTTTTAGCTCGATTTTCTGCTTGGCAAGTCGTTATGTGTAAACTACACAACAACGTATCAAAATGGCTTCCTGACACATGGCCAACGTTTGCCAGATATCTAGCATGCCAAATAGCTGGAGGAGTCGGCCGATTTGTCATCTGCATCCAGCCAATGAGAGCAGGCAGCTACTTTTTCACTGCAAAACGCTTTTTACTGACCTCCAGCTCTCTCTGTAGCTCAGACGATCCCTGCTACCAGCCTGTGGTAATCCATTCTTTCACTCATATTCTTTGTCTTTATTATTGCTATTTTAAACAACAGCTGTTTTGTCTGTAGGTTCTCGTCATTTCACATTTCACGTGTGTTTTCTTGACAACACGTGGTCACTGGAGACCAGTGTCGGATGACACAGCCACTGTCAGCTCATGTAGTGTGTGACCCCCTGTCACCGATCAGTCACATAGTGTGAATGCCACAACGACTTCAAGACTCACGTCACAAGACGGCAAGTTGTGTAGTGTGAACAGCATGGCCATTGGCCGATGCTGAAAGTCATGTAGTCTTCACAGCAGGAATGAGAAATCACTGCCCTCCTCAAAAGTTATTCCCCACTGTTTGTCATCATGCTTCTTTGCCACTCGTTGACACAAGCGCCATGGTATGGAAAATAATAAGCCCAAAGCTTCCGTGTGGCGCTGGGACGTGATCACACTAGTGTTTTTGTATTATACACTGTTGCAAAGGAGAGATCGGCAATTTTTTCATTGCTGCCGGCTGTTTCTTAGAAGTTGTGTCTGAGAAATGTCCACATAAGGAGGAGGTTGGGGTGGTTGGATGGGTCAAGACTTAACTTACAATGTCATCATGTTCCCAGATCTCAGTAATCACTTTGGTGAGTGCAATGTAATCAGGACTGAATAGAAAATGAGATTCAAGTTGTAATAAAGAGTAATAATTCTTTAAACATCCATCAATTTAGACAATCTTTATTGCAACATGTGTAGTCAGCAGCTACACGATTGATTAATTGAGCATAAAGCAGGGTTATGAGCATCCATATGAATACATACTGTAACTACACAGAGTACATTTGTTCAACTGCACCTATCAGAGCACGCTCTGGTATCTGGTGAGTTCACTTACTTAACTCTGTAAAGTCCCCTGCCCCTACCAAACACCCCCTCCCCTCAGCCTTTTTTCAGCCTGTCTCTTTCATCTTTCTCCCAGCTGTCCCCTGAGGTGAAGGACGCTTGCAGATGAAAGAGTGAAAGAAGACAAGTCATACTGAGGACAGCTCCTGCTGTGCTCAGGCCACCACACCGCACACTGCCTGACTGGCCTCTGCTCAGTAAGTTAGCACTTTACACATACACACACTGCTCCATCCTGTCACCTTATGTTCTATCACCCTTCATTGCTATCATCTCCAGGGGACATTAACTGAGTCAATCTGGAAGTTGAGAGACCGGCTGAGACCAAGAGACATTGTGAGCACAGGAAGTGCACGTGAGTTTGACACGACAAGCACTGGCACTTTGACACGTATTAAAATATCGAGACCGGATACATCAAAACAGAGGAAACTGAGAAGGCCATGGTGCTATAGAGATGACAGGAATAGGGGAGTCCTTCCAGATGACAGACAAGTGAGCTAAACAAACCCTCTTAGTGCTGACTGTTTAACACTGCCCGCCCTGCTGGGAGCTGTCCCTAGGATTGGAGGACAGATGAGATGAGTGACTTGATTCAAGGAGAAACTAATTGTAACAGGATAGGACATTTAAGGATTGTGAAGTGGAGTGCTTCTACCTTCTTCAGGGTCACACAGCTCTGTTTTTTCACATCAACTTCAGGCTGCATTTCCCACGAGGAGCATTTCAGAATCAGAGCATTTTGCCTGTTTGCTGACATGTTTTGCTGACATTTTGTAATCAGTGTTTCAACTTTGATTAAGTAGGCTACGCAGTTAAATAATTTCGTTTTGTGTTCGTTTTAACCGTATTTATTTTCGTTTTACGATCTTGATTATGCAATGGGTGTTTTATTTTGAAAATTTACTTGAGTTACTGCGGCGATGCCCGTGTTTTTTAGGCTTTATTTCCCAGGGTATGCATAACTTGCGCTTGCAAAATCTTTGCACTTGCATCTTTTGTTACTGTATTAAACTGCATTAGTATTACACTTACATTAACACCCAGTGAAGAAGCCAAGACGTTAACAGGATAATAAGCGACAGCCATATTCTCATCTTTTATTTTCATTTGTTGAACAAAAGTTACCCATCACACATCAAAGCAGCATGGGGGGAATTCACTTAGACCAGACTCCTGCTGAGTTCTTCTGTAGGCTAGGACTTAAATACTATCCGTCTGCTAATTTAAATGTGTGATAAAGTAATGCCATGTTTAATTCCTCTCTCTATTAGGCTAGGTTCACACTGCAGGCTGAAACAACCTAATTCCGATTTTTTTGCCCCTATGCGACCTGTATCTGATCTTTTCATGACAGTC
>JAPMOB010077768.1:0-24345 GCA_029875015.1 Lepomis gibbosus | reverse complement strand
TTCGTTGTCAAGATTCACCGTGTGTTTTTTTGTACAATGACAATAAAGGAAGTCTAAGTCTAAGTCTAAGTCTAAGTCTACTGATGCTACTGTGGGACAATTCTCTAACTCAGTGGTCCAGAGGCTTTTTTGCTTGTTAAAACAACCAATATCTCCTCACAACCCCTCGTCATAAGTTGCACGTTCAGCTGAAGATAGATTTTCCCTTCTCAAATCATTTTAAAAGACCTAAAGAGGTGAAACAATTTCACAAGACAGAAGTAAAAAATGAGTGAAAAATCTGAAATATGACCATTTTTTTACTTGCAGAATCATCTAGTAATCCACTGGCTTTCTCTCCAGGCTGCAAAGCTAGCAAACAATGCATGAGCATCTGCCTGTTAGCATAATAACACGCTCCTAACCCTTTACTGTATTACCATTTTAGAATGTGTGGAGAAGAGAGACTAAACTCAAGAGGTAAAAGACAACAAAGCTAACATCACAAGAAGTTAACAAAAATAACAGATCATTAACTTTGCCACATCAAAAATCTAGATACATATGGGTTTCTCCTTCGTCCCACTCTCCTTGTTTATCCCTATCATGAGGAAAAATAGTTTACAGACAAAAATTACAAAGACTTTATCTTAACAGTTTTCTCCCAGGAGGGTGTGAAGTCTCTGATGTTAATGAGCTTAAAGTCTGACAGTGTTTTCCTGGTTAAGTCCCAAAATACTCTCAAGAGGTCTACAATGTCTAAAACCCCACTCAACCTGGATATTTTGGGACCTTTGACACTCTTAGCTGTTGTCATTTCTACACATATGTGTGCCATATGCAGTCATGCTACTGTAAGAGCAGACTGGGTGGCACCAATGTTATTTCCACCTCTAGCACCCACAGCTTGTCATGTCACAGGAAATCAACACAAACAGATGTGGCATTGCACAACATTGTATTGTTGTGTAGTGGAGCTGAGCCATATCCAGATTTGGAATAATGAGATGAAATATAGCATGTAAATAAGGTTGCCATTCTCTCCACGGGCCAACAGGCTGCTTTTTCGATGGGGTGCTTGTTTCGACCTCCTAAAGCTCTGCCGCGAGTGAAGAACCCGGACAGATGGCGGGAGCGCTTCACCGCTAGCTTCCTGCGCAGATGGGAGATTGTGTGTTTTTATGTTTGTGTGTGGGGAGTGTGCTGACAGATGAGATGGTGGCACAAAACTTTTGACCTCTCCCATGTGTGTATGTGTGTTTATATGTTAGCAGACAACATTTAAGAGGCACTGGCTTGAAAATATTTAGTTTTCTCCACTGTTCTAGATTAAATAAAGTCCTAATTTTTCCACCCTAGAAGCTAAAATTGTCATTCTGTCTCTCCTCCCCGTTTGTTGGCTCTCTGCCATATGACAGAGACATGGGCAGCCTAATAAAGAAATGAATGGCAATAAATCTATTCAGAGGACGGTGCTGACCTTTGTGGGTGAGTCTCAGTGGTGTCTGTGGCACCAGGCCGTTGGCATTATGATTGGTATGTGACATTACACAACAAAAAGAGGCAAAATACAGAACTACAAATTGGTTCCACACAAAAGCAAAACAGCATCCAGTTGGCTTGGCACTATGAATGAGTGTCTTTGCTAAAGTTCATGTGTCATTACTTAGAGGATGCCAAGCTAAATAAAGAACAGGTAAATTTTAAAGAGGGGAATCATTTAACAACAAGGTTACAGAGACAGATACTATCTGCTTGGTTGATAAAGAGCTGCTGTTGCTGTTTCTAGATTTAATTAAAATCTAACGTTTTAATCTTCAACATCGGAGCTTTGGCTCAGTCACTGCTGGCAGTTGCACCCCCTCCACAATTCAATAAGAAGCAAAGCTCAGTTTGTGGCCAGATCACAGCAGGCTTACACACAACGTATGTTCAGTCATTTGAGCTGTATACACATTTAGGGAAGACATGAGAGTGTATCTTCTTTCATCGACAAAGACATCAGCGTTAGAAGTAAGCTGTCTGAAGGTTTCAGCCTTTTTGAGGAACCAACACAGACATTTCTGCCCGCTCCACAGACCCCCCCACCACCACCCCCAAACATACCACACACACTTAAAGTGCAGAAAACAGTCAGCTACCTGTTGATTCTGTAAATCACAACCCTATGTGTGACTCATGACAGAGTGCAGTGCATAATTATGATTGTCAGAGGGCCACACATTCTGAAAAACACAGGGTAGAAAGCACTTCAGAGCCATTTGCAGTCTAACAGACTTTTTTGACACGCTTACATTTTGGGGCTTTTATTTGTGGCTCACAAAAGAAAGTAAACTTTGCCGTCCACATAAAACTGACATGATTTTTTTTTATAAAAGAGACTGAAAATAACGCAAACTCGTACTGCGAAAAGAATGCACTTCAATCAAGGACATTTGTTGACCACTAGGAGGTATGGCTCAGTGAGCAGAGCAGAGAGGCATCTACTTAAGTAGTGAACCAAAGTTTCTCTCTGAGTAAAGAAAAGAGGCCTGGGAAGGGCATTTGAGAGGAGCTGTGTATCAGTCAGCCATTGTTGAACACTGCAGGACAGGATAATAGGTTTCTGTGGCCTTTGGACAGGACCACACATACATACACACTTCAATACAACAGCAAAAGATGACGTAGATGAATAGGCAGACAGATATGCAGCTAGAAAGGCATATATGATATAGATGCGGAGAGATTCAAGTGCTCGTGTTGAGCCAACAATCTTCCGCACCATCCCTACCTGTAGCCATTGTTCTTACCTGTTCCACCTCTCTGAACCACCAGGCTGGTCTCAGCTCCCACGCCACACTCCTTGAGAAGCTCCACCACCTGGGTGTGTGTGAATCCCTGCACGGGCTGCTTGTTAATCTCCACAATCAGGTCACCTTCGCACAGGCCGGGGCAGCCCTGAGGCTCCAGCACTTGTTTGACTCGCTGGCCCGTAGCGCTGTCCGCGATAGTGAAACCAAAACCATCCATGCCCTTCACCATGGTCAGGTTCAGTAGTTCCCCCTGGGTCGCCCCTGACGACGCCATGGAGACGCTGTCTGGAGGTGTGGTGCCGGTGGTCGGAGGAAGCGAGCCGTCTAAGTGGGTGTCACCAGGGTGAGGGGTGAGAAGCTGCTGCTGGGCGTTGACCTGGTCCTGATTGGGGTCTGTGACGAAGCGCGCAGTGCGGGAGAGATAGTCCAGATAGTTGTCGTAGCCCGTCCTGCCGTTTACCATGATGGGCCGCTGCTCCATGATGCCCAGTGGGGAGATGATGGTGGTGGTGTTGTTGGTGTTGGCGGCGTCCTCTGGGTCGTAGGGCAGAGGGTAGCCTCGACACAAGACGAGGGTGACGCTTTGACCAATTGGCACCGACTGGAAGAGCTTGACCACGTCAGCGTGGGTGGTGCCCAGGACACACACATCATTGATGTAGACAATAACATCACCTGCAGACAAAACAAAGAATAGATAGAAACACAATGGTCATTTGTAATGGCACGAACACTACAGTTATTACAGTAGCTACAGAGTCAAAGTGAAATTGCAATTTCCAGTGTTTGAGAAGCATAAAATCCCATTTACTATCTGCAAATTACTACAACATAACCTTGCAGTATGTTGTGTGATTCATTCCATTTGTCTAGACAGTGATATTTTGGCATTTAAACCTTTTTTGACATGAGACAGTAGAGACAGACAGGAAAGAGAAAGAGGGGAATGACTTATCATCAACCTTAATTATTATTATTATACCTTTAATTAACCAGAAAGAAACTCATTAAAATTAAAAATCTCTTTGTCAAGAGTGTCCGGGCCAAACCAGGCAGCAGCACAATTAACAAGACTGAAGACATAAAACCACATAACATAAACATAAAGCATATAACAATTTACGATGAGAATAAATAAACAGTTACAAGGTCATAAAATAACAAAAATGTCTTAAATATTCACCACAATTTATCAACAACAAGGATCAAATGAGTAATCAATCAGAAAATCTACAGCCAGAATTGCACAGTCTCCAAGTCATTTAAAAGTACTTTAAAAGCAACCAGTGAAACCGGCTCCTGAAGATTCAGGACATATTGCAGCTGATTCTGAGTAAAGGAAGCACCATACTCAAACACGCTTTTTCCCCAGTTCAGTCCGGACTTGAGGGACAGATAAGTAGTAAAAGTAGTAATAAGTCCTGGGAATGAAGACATTTTCTTCCTGTACTTTTCTCTTGGATGTAGATTTGTAAGATAGAAGGAAGCAGACCGAGAACTTTGCAATTATATGGTATGGGTTTTAATCACTGGGCTTCCAAAATGCCCCTAGACATAGATGCTAACTATGTAACATCATTGTTTATTTAAAATTTCTGGTTTTAGTGGACTTTAACTAACTCCATTTCCCACAAAACTCAGACCATCTCAAGTTAACACTAGCTTGATGGACTGAGACCGGGGCCCGTTTAATTGTCGCTTGCTAATTGCAGATACATTTATGAGTCTTACATGGCAATCGCATGCTCAGGCATCGGTTCTAAGTATGGGATTTGTTTTGATTAGTGAAACAAGTTTATATCAACAGGTAACAAGGATATTTGTATCATATTGCAAATCCCAGCTTAGATGTTGCAAATGGGGTGTAGGACATCATAGATAAATATAAATAGACAGATTAAAATTTAAATAGCAACTGCTGTAGTAGGTATGGCAAGTGTGGCAAGAATATGCATAGTTAACCCCAGTTACACATTTACCTTTTCAGAGCAACCGGTAATAGAAACCCTTAATGAGAAACAAGCACTGATCTACAGATGCTAGTGGAAAAACAGCTGAACCGAAGGTGATGTTAGGACTTTGGCTCTCCACAGCTATTCTAGTACTCAATCAGCTGTATAGTACATCAGCACTGTCTCTCCTTGGAATCCCCTTACAGCCATAAACCATTTCTAAAGATAAACATTACCACAGATAATGTCTTATCTGCCTTTCAAGTGTAAAATAGTGCAGATGACAAGTGGCTAAAATGTTTGCCTTTTATGGTGCCAAAGTGCTTCCATTTGCTGGCTGCAATATACTGCACTGTAGATAAAACCTAGCTGACAATTAAATGTTCCCACACAAAGGCGCTCAACATCCAGGCTTATCTTTGTCTCAACCAGATTACTAAATATAGTGTTTGGTGCTCCACTGTGCAGGCACAATACAGGTCCTTAAAATACTGGGCAAGTGGGAACATAAGTCTGACAAACAGCATTACCTAGGTTGATCATGAAAACAATTATTTTCTAATTGCAGTAGTAATTGTAATGCCTCTTTAGAGAAAGGGCAGGGTGGGAGTATGAGTGTGTTCTGCAGAGAGAAAAAGCGAAAAACAACGGTCCTTCGTGTTTAATAGGCAAAGCATGTGCTTTAGTGATTGGCCCTCACCTTGCTAACCACAAGCTCCATCCTGTCCAATTCTCTTAAAACGTGAGCAGGAGACTATTATAGCTGGGTCAATAACACGTTTTCTAAAAACAAACAGAATACCAGCACTCATAGATTAATAGTCTTCTTGTTTATTGTGTGAAAAAACAAAATCACGAGAGTAGAAAAAAATGGCAATTTTTATAAACAGGAGAGGTCATTTGGAGCTGGGAACGCTTCAAATGTTCCCTTTTTCTGAAACAACATAGCAATTCATATTGATTTCCTGGAGTGACGTCGAGTCGAGCTGCTGAACAGTCAAGGTAAATGGAAGTTAAGATATCACCAAAATGTTCTCTCATCGTTGTGGACAAATACTTTCCAAGTTTTAACACCGGCATTGACAGAGCGAGCTCACACCTTGAGGCAACGTGACGTTAGGGACTTTTTAATTAATCTGGGTAAACGCGGACGACATTTGCCTTGAGCACCGGTGTCAGAATCAATAGCTGAGCACACTAGCAGAAAACAAATGATGGTGCTGTGACCTCATTGCGCCCTCGTCGTGCCCACAAATCTCATTCTTTATGACCAGTGAGGAAATGCAGCCAGACAGAGAGCATCAACTTGTTTTACAGAAACAGAAAACTATCACATATACACACACGCATGCTTACGTAAAGGGTCAGTTCGCACAAATACAATACAATTAACAAAAAGATATATTAACTTTCTTATCTATAGCGGTATACGTCTTGCCATGCAGATAGGTTTGGTTTTATGTGCAATGGTTTACAGATATTCCTTCAACTAACTCATGGAGTTAACATTTGCTAGCTACTGTAGCTACAGCGGATAGAATCATTTTAGCAAACAAAGCTGTTGAAATGAGAAGTCTGTTTTTTTGTATGTCTGTCTGAAATCAATTCTCTTTCAAAAACTAGTAAGAAGCTGGGAGAACTTCAAGCAAAGAGGGATTTTCTTCTCCTGCTTTTTAATTTCAGTAATTAATAATAAGAAAAATAAATCAAAAACATAAAATGTCTGAAAAAGTAAACACAATTTTATGGTCTTTTTCTTCTTTGCTTTCTCTTAAAAATTACTCTGTGCCAAAATCATCTTGTAGCCCCTTGAGACATCCTCACCCTCAGGTTGGGAACCACTGCTCTGGAAATGTTTTCACCATTTCTTTGGTAGAAAGCATTTCCTAACAGTGAGGTTTAGTGGATTATCCACACCAACTGTTACACTGTGTCTTGTAATGTTAAGTTTTTTTTAAGTGTCACTTTTTAATGCTTTGAGTACCAAAGATTAAATCTAAATCTAAAACCTATATCTAAAACACAATATATCATAGATATCACATGGGCTCAGAGAGAAAATATGTATTAAATATATGTAATTCTTGGTCAAATTATTAAACAGAGGGTCACAAACACAGATATGCATAAAAGTGCAGGGAAATGGACACGTCAATGAAGAGAATTGAGACAAAAACACACACTCATGGCCACAACCCTCTCTCCATCTATTAGAAAATCTTCTGAAGGTACCTTGTATACTCTAAATCACACTGACCTTAACTGTAAAAACCACACTCACTGGGACCAAGGCCCACACTGCAACTTCATCTCTCATCGTCCCATCCTTGCAGATTCCTTATGACATATTCATCTCCAGCTAATGGTGTTCAAAAGTCTGTCGACATAACGAGAGGTCTCAGTGGCCCTGCCGAGACGAGGCCATGAGTACAGCACGGTTTAAGGCTCAGCGGGGTGCAAGCATTTGTGTGTGTGTGTATTTGTTTCTGTGTGTCATGCTAATGAGGGTGACATGTAGTCCAAAGTACATTACGGTCGTGTGGAGGGGGTACAGGTTACATAATAAAAAAACGATTCATGATTAGCACGTCCACTGTGTAGTATATCCCTACTGTGCGGAAGCCGGTCTTAGATGCTATCAGAGTTACTGTTTTAAAATTACGGATGAGAATGTTAGCTAAGCAGCCAAACAGGGATATCAGGGGGTCTAATTTTAAATGTTTCAATGTCATACTTTGACTCTAGCTAGTAACTAGCTCTATGCCTTAATACAGGAGAATTCAGATTTTTTAATGTCTTCTACATGGGTTATCAACACATAAGGTTGCCAACTTTTTTTCTTAAACCTGTAGCTTTAGCCTTTCTCTTTTAGTGTGTCGTTATGTATCATATAGCAAAAAAAAATACAGTTGTGCAGTGGTTAGTGCTGTTGCCTCACAGCAAGAAGGTTGTGGGTTCAAACCCTGGTTGCCCAGGCCTTTCTGTGTGGAGTTGGCATGTTCTCCCTGTGTCTGCGTGGTTTTCTCAGGGTGCTCCGGTTTCTCCCACCATTACAAACATGTTAGGTAGGTTCTCCAGTCAGTGCCGTTTGACCTGGCATAGCATTTCAATCTGGAATTGGTCCCCAGGCGCTGTACAGCTGCCCAGTGCTCCCTTCAGGGATGGGTTAAATGCAAAGGATGAATTTATGTATGAGAAAGTGACAGTAAAGTACATTTACAAGAGCATATTTAAGAACCTTTCACACAGTTCTCATTTTAAAATAAGTCATCTGGAAACAGTACAAAGCAAAGCAACAACAATGTTTTCAACCATCTCTGGAGCTAACATTAGCTTAATTAGCTGTCTAGAACTGAGGGAATCTGCCAACTGTAAGTCACAATTAGCTGGCAAAATAGTTGGTTGCTGGCTAGAAATGAGAAGCCTGCTTTTGTTTCCCTCTGTCTGACACCATTGTTTCAAAAACTGCCACCAGAACATGCAAATCTGTATGAAAATGTTTACATTTGGTCACTCAGATGTTAGAAACAATGTGACTTTTTAATGAATATTAGACAGTAACACCACAAAGCTAAGCTAAACCTTCAGGACCCTACACACAATTTGATGGCAAGTCCAACTGTGTGTTTTTGATATAAAATGTATAATAAATCAATAAAAATCAATAAAAATGTCAAATGTGGTGCATATTTTATGTCTAATCTTATGTGAACAAAACAAATACTGTAGTAGATGGATACAGTTCATGGGAATAACCCTCTGTTGCTGAATGAGTGTTGCAGCAGACTTCCCAAACATACTTTCCCAACCACTTGGTTTTGCATTAAATGCTGCCTCTGGCATCCAAACTAAGCCTCTCCACTTAGCTTTACTCTCTCCACTAGCTAAGTCATAGTTCTGTAATACACAAACACATATCAGCTAGAAAACACCACATTTCTTATGGTCAAAAATAAGTTCTACAAAATAGATATTTTAACTTTTATAATAAGTGTTTGAACATGTTTCCCTGGTTATGTAATCACGTAGTGGAGATAGCCAGCATGTGAGCTAGTGGGAAGCTGCACAAATTATCTATCTGGAATTGGTAATTTCACACCTCTGCTGGCCTGGGTTTCGACTATGTGAGCTCTGAGTTACTGTGATTGAGCTACCTCTGTTACAGCAGAAGTAGGACACAAAGTCTGGGGAGGCAAGGTGGGGGGATGGAGGCTGGATGGTGAGGCAGAGATGAAGATGAGCTGAAGTGGGGGAAGTCGTGGAGAGAAGTGGAAATGGGAGGTGGGATAGTAGAGATGTGAGAGGGATTTGTTAGTTATTTCTGGAGAAAGAAAACAAGAGAAGAGAGAGGGGAATACTAAAAAAAAGAGAGAGGAGGGGATAAGAAGACAGACCCAAAATCTTTTATATGCAGCATTGTCAGGACAAGCTTTATTAGTCATCAAGCGATCTATTTTGGACTGCTGCACCCACACGTTTATAAAACAGACATTTATAACCTAATGTGAACAGATGTGTTGTAGTTGTTAACACAACTACAATGTAAGACACCAATTCAAACTGTTTTTTTTTAGAAGAATACTAGCTTTACCTGACCAGTTTACTTTATGGATGATAAATGACCACTATAAGCTCTGTGTTTATCCACGCGTATACACATAGAAACATCATTGCATGCTGAGAGCACTGACAAACCTGCTAGTTCTATTCTCTTGACCTTTAGTATAGCTGGTCTGTCTTATTGTGTGTTTTTGTGTATATCTGTGCTGCGGTTTCACCCCCATGTGGCCACAGCCAGGAGTTATGGAGCTCATAAAGCCCCTTTATGATTAATGGAAGAGCAAATATCTGCAGTTGGCGCACACGCATGTGCACACACATACACCCACAGTCAGAGTTTACACAATAGCTTAGTTGCACCTGCGAACACATACGAACACAATGCATGCATACACCATATGTGTATATTTTTATAATTGTGTCTTATACTACTAAAAAACTGCTGTGCATACTGTGTTCATAAATGGGTGATTTGTTTGAATATGAAAGCTGCACTGAATTAAAAAAAAGTGAAAGCGAAAACATGTGGGTCTTCAAAACTTGCGCTTAACTTGCAGGGGTGGTGATTGTACAGTGGTTAAGACATATGCGTTTGGTGAGAGACATCCGGGTTCAATTTCCCACTGTGACAGATCCACCAATGTGTCCTTCAGCAAGACACTTAACTTAGTTGCTCCAGAGGAGTGCAAACTCTTGACATACTTAGCAAGTGTAAGTCATTTGGATAAAAGGATCAGCTTAATGTAATGTAACCCTGTCTTTGGATATATGCTGATAAATTGACCAGATCCTCCAGGAATCAAACTTATAAGAAAAGCTACATAGAATTGCTGTGCTTACAGTTACAGGAGTTTCCACTAATGCCTGGAAAATATGTATTTGCTACTCCTATACAAGTATCTGTACTAGATTATCTAAATGTATAATCCTATAAATGCATGCCAGCCATGTATCATGAGGAATGGCATCATCTTAAACAAATAAATTGTTTATTGAGCTACATGTGAGAACTGTTCATTGACTATGTGTCTTCTCATGTTTACAATGCCAGGTATCTCAAGAGAGTTCCTCCTGAGATAAAGGTTAAGAAATGTTTGTTGCTTGTATGAGTGGCTCAGTTTGACTGAGTCTCAGGTTGTGTTTCAGCCTTGCCTGAGGCTTACCTGTGGCCATCTTTCCATCAGCTGCAGCAGGCCCATCAGGAATAACGCTCTTCACCTGGAGGAATTCGTCAGGCTCGTCACCTCCGATAATAGTAAAGCCAAAGCCCATGTTGCTCTTTTGGAGGGATGTGGACAAGAAGCTGCCTTTCAGTTGAGTGGGGTCACGCGTGAACAGCGGCTTCTCTATAAAGGACACATAAACAAACAAATTAACCAAATACCAACACTAATAGTGTGTATGCTTTATAGCAAAGATTGAAATGACCTCAAAGCTGGTGCAGGGCAGTGCTCACAGGGTGAGGGCATGGGTAAAGCTTATCCAGAAAGATATGGGTGTAGCCACAGGAAAACTGGCAGGGTATGATTTTAAACAGCGAACTTGGACAGAGGTAGGTCTGCAGTGCTGAAAGATGCAGGTGTGGTTCAATGGTTTTGGCTCCCGTGCAAGGTACAAATGCAATATCCCTCCTGGTATACCCAAATGTACTAAACTTATATCCGTTCCTTTCCTCCCATGCTGGGATATGGTGGGCAGAAAGGGTGCAGAGAGCATCAGTGGTGCAGGTCTCCAGTCCTATCCCAAGGCTACCAAGGAAGCAGCAAAAAGACATGCTGTCAATCAGGGATCAGTTCCAAGAGAAGATGCTCGAGAGGGTTAGGGAAGAACTGGGAGATTTCTGCAGGAGGGAGAGCTGGGAGATTTCTGGAGAAGGGGCGCCTTGTGTAGGAATGAGAGGATCTCAGCCAACAAGCTTAGTCACACTTAACCAAGTCTCCAATCTTTTCACCTTGGAGGGAGACGTGGCTAGCGTGCTAGTTTACATACTTTGTTTGCGGTCACTGGTCCAGACATAGACTGAGTGATTACACTCTCTGCCTGCTTATGCGAGACGATAAGACACGTCATGGTTCACGCTCGTCACATAAATCCTCTAACTGCCTCAAGGAAGGTTGCTTGCGAGCTAGCATGCTTACAGTAAGTGAAACGAGCGCAGGCAGCCATGAGAGCGACAGTCAGCCTTCTTTGCTTCTCTCTCGGCCTACTTACTGACAAAGTGCCACAGGGAGAAAGGGCTACAGACAGGCTGCTCTAGCACCACAGTGCAGGCGGAGGTGTGAAGTGGCTGCTGCTGCTGCTGGTGGGGGCACATATTCATTCGGCGAGTCAGAACACGGCGAAGAGGGGAGACGTCGGCGGAGGAGGATGTAGCATATGCAGCGGCCCTGCGACCCAGAGTTGGCGAGCGGGAGAGGTCGCCGAGGCTGTGGCAACGCTCGGGCACTGGGCCGACCTGAGCGAGGGGGTGTCTGGGGAGGGTGGCACAGGGGCTGGCATCCTCCACTAGTATTAAAGTTTGGAGGGAAAAGGAGGAGGAGGGAGGAGGTGGAGGTGAGGACAGGGAAGAGAGAGAGCCTCACTGAAATGTACACAGTGTGTAACCACGGAGACAGGCTCTCGACTCACAGCGGCGGACTACTATGTTACTATGGAAACAAACCTCCACTTCACCAGTCCAGACAGTTTTTTTTCTAGCAGTGCATCCTACTGCTATGGCTGGTGGAGAGTTAGCACTGGAATCAGGTAGCAACAAACCAGTCATTAAACAGAACAATGAATCACATTTAAACCCACTTGTTCACTTGGGTAAAGCACTATATAAATGACAAGTATTGCTATCAGTCACACCAGAATGCTGGCGTTTCTCTGGTGTCTGTTGACTGAGGCTTAAATGAACTGATTGTTGCTGTCAATCAACATAGAAATTGTCCTGCAAAATAAAAATAAAAATGCTTAGTTGTAAACCCGCTGTGCATGTTGTTATGGTCAATCCAAGCAGCATGAGTGCAAGTTTCTCCCAAAGTGGGGAAAGTAAAGTGCAAGGTGAGTCCCATTTTGTTTTGTAATGCACATGCTATATTGATTTAAGCGTGTCAATATACATGAAATGGCACGACACAACCCTGTAATATTCTGGTGAACAGATGATCATAAATTGGAATGGTATAAGTTTGCTACATGTTGTCTCACTTAGGCAAGATGGATTATTTACTGAACAGTCTTTTCTAGAGATCATTTTCTAGGACTTTTTCATGATGATCTAGCTGACAGACAGGTACCACGTCATACACTAATTTCTGTGGAAGCCTGCTTTAAAATTAGTTTAAAAATGTTATTCTATAAACCTAACAAAAACTACCACAGTTACCAGCAAGCAGGGACTAATATTTACCTTTGGAGAATAATGCAATTTACATTACTGAGCGTTTTGGTGACTTAAATTAATGTCATTCAACCATAGCCAAACTGTGCTACCATGTGACATTATTTTCCAGGAGATTTTACGTTTTCTCTCATTTTTCATGTGTTTTCCATGACTGGAAAATTGGTAGAGTGTTTTCCAGGTTTTGCAGGATAGGTGGGATTCTCAAGTATTTTATAGTTAATGTTTTGTCAGTAGTGTTTGAATTATCTTGTAGACATGAAGATTTTTAAGTCTTTATTTGACACGGTTGGACTTGAGCCAAAGCGAAGTAAGTGTTATTTTGTTTGAAAGCTGTTGCACTTCTAATTTTCTGATTCTGAAATCAGTTTTCCAATTTGACACCTCCCGATTTGTAATAAATATGTTTTGTAACTGGATCTTTCTGGGAGACCATAATTCTACGTGAATACAATTCAAAAGTCTTCTTGCAACCATTTACATCAAAATTTTCTTCATTTTCAAACAGCCCTGGTTCTAATAAAATAAAAAAGTGGTGCAACATTTTAAGCTAATAAGAGACTTTCACAACCTGATAAATCAATAAAGAACAAAATACAGTTTTTGGCAAGAAACTGAAAAAGGTTAACAACATAATAAAAACATGATTGATCCAACTAAGATATGGCACTTTGCTATATTAAATATATTCTCTACAATCACACAGACAGATAATGAGTATCACTATATTCCTTAAAAATGGTAAATTAATGGGTTTTGTCCTTCGCCAAGTCATCAGCACAGTGGTCTTACCTCTGTAGATGGTGGGAAGGGGCAGTGAGGACAGACCCTGGCTTTGCATCTGTTGCTGCTGCTGGAGTCTCCTTTTGGCCTCCAGGACTGGGTTCTCAAACTGGGTTCTTCTATTTATATGACTATGATGATAAAATAACAAGAAAAACATAAGTGATTTCAGATTTCACACTCTCCTGCTGCACTTAAAATTACAGCCAAGCCCCCCTCGATCAGAGATCAGATCTAAAAAATCCCGGCACTACAGCAGCTTTTGCTATGATGATTAATTAAGTGGCCAGCCCCCCAAATTATGTAACAGAGCCGCAGAATGGCTTTACTGAATAAAAATGAACAAACGACTGATTCTGAGCTTTTCTTCTGACATTCAGCTTGTTCAGAATTATGTGAATCAGTGAATGGGAAGAAACCTACATATAAAGCAGAGATTTCCTTTAAAGTCCCACGTCGATCTTAATTTCGTTTGCAAGGGGGAAGATAGTCAATGACTACAAATACTGTAATTTGCTAGTGTGACATAATTAGTCATCTTTAGATACTTCCCTAACTCTTTCAGACTGCATTGTGCTCTCACATACACATACGCCATCTTCCTCTTCTCTCCTTATCTTTTAATGAACACCCCAGGATGATGGTGCTAATTACAAAACAGCTTGACTGTATTTTGACATAATTTTAAGGTTTGGCAACTTCTTTCATGATATCTACATGATGACAAAGCAAGACAATAAGAGCATCCTGAGAGGGGAGTACAGCATATATGGGGGTGAGTACTCATGTGTCATTTTGGTGCTTGTCATAAGCAAAGTCGAATCTAATGACTCCCCCTGCCTGTCTAAAAATAGAGCCCTGTCCCTACGCCCTGGAGCAGAGAGCATCCAGCCAAAGAAATGACACCTCTGAACAGGGAGGGGACATGCATTTCAATAGAGAGGACAGACTACCGCAGCATGTGCTACATAGACACACATGATGGATGAACATGACGTGCAGAATGTTTAAAAAGAGACACTGATCTCTGCTCAGGAACTAATCTTCAGATGTAGATGCAGCATGAATGTTTCAGACAGAGGGATAACACATAAATATGGATAAGCACATACAGACAAATAAACTTCCCCCTGCAAACAAACAGTGAGCCGTCAGCAGGCAGACAAAAGGAGCTACTGCTTCCTGGCTGCTGCTGTTCCAGTCTGCTCCTAATAAATATGATTAATACAGCACCACCGGGCTACACTGAAAATCAAAAGCAAGCCATTACATATTAAAGATGTACCCGACTTACTCAACATAGTAGCTGCCGTAAATGGGGTCATCGATTTTCTCCCAGCCGTATGGAAGCTCTGTAAAAAAAACAACAACAATAATGAAGGGCTTGTTTATGCAACAAGCATATTGATCTTGCATGAAAACATCAATTTGGCAGAATTAGTTTACTGCATTATTTTACTGTCAGTAATTATTTTGGTTTCTCAAGTATTATGCAGTACAGGATTTGTCTTATGTGCCCACATTTGTACACATGACACAAAGATAAAACTTATTATTATTATTATTATTCAGTGTTCTTTATTGTTTAAGCTGCTGTGGTGACATTCAAGTTGTCCCATTACACATATGAAGTAACAGAGGTTAGTGACGTGGTTTGACTTGAGTTAAAGTTTTGTAAAAGTAAAGTGTATGGTGCTATTGTCAGGCCTTAGCTGCTGTCAGTTATATCAAAAATCTGATTAGTTGGATTACTATTTTGAAATTAGTTTTCCAATTTGCAATTATTATGTTTTGTAACTTTCTTTGACTGCAACCATTTATATCAAGTGTTTGTTCAGCGAGACAATGATAATGAAGGGCTTGTTTATTCAATTAACTTGTTACAGCATATTGATCTTGCATGAAAACATCTCAAAACTAGTTTACAGCATCATTTTACTCTTACAGTTAATTAACATGTTAGCTGGAGGGATTGCTGGTCTTTCTAAGTGGGCTGTATGTTCAGGCTTGTGAACATTCTGAAGTCTTATCTTTTATTAAAAATTGATGGTGACAAGACATGAGATAAAAACATAACCATGTGTTTTTTCAGCAACGTGTCACACTGATGGATATAAAGAGGATACTGGCTCTTTAAAGCTGTGCATCAAACGCATCCCCCTCCAAGAAAGAGTTGAAAAATAGCACCAAATATTGATAGATCTAGTGGCTGAATTTAAATCAGTAAAATATTTATGCCCTGCATATTTTCCCATGCTGTAAATATTGTGTTTTGATGTGAGAACTTTGCATAGATTAACAGCTTCAACTAGAAGAAGCACAAACCCTGGGGGTGTTGAACCTTCACAGTATCTATATTTCTATTGGTGTTTAACAGTTTGGCTCCAAATGTTACAAGCCAAAGACTGAATGCAATTATCAACGAATAGCACTTGACAGTCAATTACTGACAAATTACAGACAGATCAAACACCACAAATGCTGTGAGAAGAATTTCAATGACACATATCAAGCATGAATGTCAATACTTGAACTTTGGATTAGCTGTTTTAAAAAGGCAAAGTGTTAAACTGCCAGAAAGGTCCAAAGAAGAGTTGTGGGAATTATAAAACCTCCACACAAGAATCTTGCATAAATTTACCAAGAAAGTACAGTTTATAAAATTAAAAAAATTAAAAAGATGTTTCTTAATGGCTTCTCCACAGTTACACTATATTTGCACAGTTCTACATGCTAACATCAGCATTCTGACAGCTTCACAGCGACAATGCCAGCATTTGCTAATTGGTATTAAGCACAAACTAAGGCTGAGGTCATTAGTTTTGGTGGTATTTGGTCAGAAACCAAAGTACTGTGCAAACTGTAATTTTGATCGGGTGGTGGTCCTAGATAAAAAATCAGACAATCACCAAAGTTATTAGAATTTATCCTCTAGGGACCTTGAATACCTGTAACAAATATTACTGCAATCCATTCAATATGTGTCGAGGCATTTCACTCAGATCCACAAATGTCAAAAAAAAAAGCAAGGCGATCGCCAAAGTCATTCAGATTCATCCTCTGGAAACCATGAATGCCTGTAAAAACATTTATGGCAATCCATTGAATAGGTGGTGGGACAGTTAAGTCTGGACCAAAGAGGTAGGCCAGTATTGCCATCCGTAGAACCACACCACAAAAAATACCTGTTCTGATACAGTAAATAACTTTAACTTGGCATTTCCAAAGTGGTCTAACTTTTCAAAAGAACTGTATGAATGTAGAGTCATAGGTACTTTTGCTCTCTCAGCCTCTTTCCGTATGTGGATTGTACTGCAGAACATGCTGCATTTGTTCCCAGTGATCAAAGCTGATCCTCAAACCTCTGGCAGATGTCAGTCATTCTGGACAGGACTGTCAAAGTTGGCCTCTTCTCTTTCCTTTGCCCACAGCTCACTGACAGAACATAGCTCTTAAAAACATGTCTACAAGGAGTTCCCAGTTTGCTTTCCAGGATATGAGCAATTAGCATTTAAAGCATATTCCCATCTGGAGACTCCAAAGTTTTATCATAACAGCATGATCATTCAAACACGAATTGGGTACAGAGTGTTAGAAATAGCTGAAATAGCATCTGAGCTGAATCTAGCACAGAGCTCAGGGACAGTGTGTTCCAGTGCAGCTCGGCTTAGAATCAGACCAGCTTTGATTAGTGACAATGCAAAGTTAATCAGGATGAGAGCGAAGATAACAGCAGAGAAAATGCTTCCTAATCAGAAAGGGAAGGCACAAGAGGGAGCGCTAAAGCACCTCGGACCCTGCGGCTGGACGAGGGCACGGTTGCAGCTTGTGAGAAACATAAAGCATATAATATACTGTAAGGTCACTGCAATACATTTATCATTAAAGCTTGGCCTAGTTTACAGATTCAGTTGATTGCTGTAAATACTCCCATTCCTCCCAGTGCTCCCACACAGCAGAAATATCAAAAAAATACTGGTGCAGAGCTTGTGCCATATGCTTCTGTGAACTCTGTCCCAATACGCTCAAAACAAATTATTAAACTTTCAGTAGGATGCAATTTTTTTTGCCTGCACACTCACTAAAATGTATGCTTACCACACACACACATGCTTGTGAGTGACATAACAGAGTGCTGCGAGCAGGTTGACAGCCCACGGGAATACCTCCTGTGAACACTGCAACATTCCTTATCCCCATCTCCACTCATTAAATATGAAAGAGTGTTTCATGTTCTCACCTTTACAGACTGCCACACACAAACACACACATACACACACACATTATGTTACATAGTTTACACACACACACACACACTCTCTTGATCATTTTTGCATATGCACACACAGACGCGCGCAGAAGATCAAAGTGCTGTCGTGTAGCTTAGCAATCTTCCAATGAAGTGCTTTTCTGTTAAAATGTCCACATGACGAGCTGCAGGAAGCCAGAAATGTCTCCGCTCTCAGCTTTAATTCTGGTTTATTATAACTTGGGTCTTATTTTCATACATTAGGCTATTATTTCTGTCAGTTACGATACAATTGTACTCATCAAGTCAAATGCTAAAGTCTGGGAACTCGGCAACATTGCAACCAGATCTGAGGGGATAGAAACACAACTCAGATTCTAACAAGGTTATCTAAAGCTTGTTTCTTGCCCAGTTGGACTTCCTTTTAGCAATGTATCTGTTTTCCTGTCAATGTCAGAAATTAAATGAATAGCTTCAAGAATTGCTTTTCAAGTTTCCTGCTGACACCCATCTGTCTGTGTGTTTAAGTATGGAGCTATAGCCAGTAGGTGATCAGCTTAGCTAAACGATAAGACTAGCCACTAAAACAGCTAACCTGGCGGTCTGCAAAGTTCAAGAATACGCCTACTAGCACCTATAAACATGCTAATTAGTGATAATTAGGTGTTGTTAAGCATGTTTTAGAACTTTAGAACAGGGCTAGCTATTCTCTCTGTTAAGCTAAGCTAACTGCCTCTTGCCTCTAGCTACATACATAAAGTGAGTACATACTTTGAAAATTGTCATAGTTTGAAGTGACAATTACATGCTACATGCTCACGGTAGCACAAGTACAGAAGTACAGTCTTCAAAGTCAGTTAACAGACTCAGTAATATCCAATACACAGCAATATCTTACTAACATTAGCTAACTTTACCCACCATAAGCTACTTGGATATTCCAGACTATGTATCAGCAAAATCACTGCAATGTATTGAACTGGGAAATGATGCATTTTGTTAGTATGAATTCAACTTATTATTTGTGAGGAATCAATGTGCGTTTTTTAGCAAAAGTTACTTAGCCTTGCTTTAACAGACAGACGTGTAGGTGGTATTGATCTTCTCATCAAACTCCCGTTGAGAATTTCCTAACATGTCAAATTATTTGGTGAATGCAATGTTATTATTGCCATTAGAAAAAAAAACTAAAATCAGTTGTAATAAAACCTCGATTATATCTTAATTTTGTTCATACCTAACATAGATACTGGATGTTATTACTGGATGTTACTCTGATGTTAGTCTGATCATGAACTTTCAGGCTCTTGTCATAAACCTCAAGTTAACCATTATCCTGTGTTTTCATGTGGCCACAATTAAGTAAAAGTTACAGTCTGGCATTAAGGTATTCATGTGGTGTCATGGCTGCAGTGCCTCACACACAGAAATGCTGCTACTTTCATTGAGCAGTGTGCTGATAAATGTTGAAGTTAGGAGGATTGTCTCTTTGCTTGCTCTCTTTTGTTTAGCTCCAATGCGTGCTTTCTATAACCTCTCTGTCAGCAGCATGCAATTGAGTGCTTACTCCCCGGGAAAAGGAGAGAGAGTGTGTGTGTGTGTGTACGTGCAATATAAAGCCTGCACTGCTTAATATTGCCATGCTGCATGCACCCAGGAAGAAAACGTCAAGCTGGTGTGAAATTTTCAGGTAGAAGCTCTTAGGATGGAGCCCCGAAGCAAGAGGGAAAATGTTTGCAATCTCTAGTCATGCCACAACATCCATCCTGCAGTCACAGGTGGAGGGCCACTTACTACCAGCAGGAGGCATCCTGGCATCTTCCCCACATTTTCTCTCCCCCATTACCACTCAATAATATCTTCTCTTTTCACCTTATTTCCCCTTCTTCTTCTGTGTTTCCATGTCTACTTCTTACTTCCTAAAGCATCCTCTCGTCTAACTTTCTCACATGCAGTCTCACAGAAAAGGCCTTTTTTGAAGTTGCATGCTCAAAAGCTCAAGTGCATTTTTTATTCTGCCTTTTTCTAATTTGGTCTGAGGAACAGGGTGGCAAACCACACAGATGCCGTAGGGATTTATTTCCTTTTTTCCATTTTTTCTTTCTTCCATCTTTTGAGAAGCAAACTGGCTGAACCAGTTCATTTTCAGCACTCCGGGCCTTTTGTAGTCGCCAAAAATTAAAGTCCTTTCCTGCTGGATACTGCACTGTACTGTACTGGGTTTCATTTATCATGTCACCTTTAACGCAGCACACACTCGAGCAAGTGAGTTTACTGTGAAAAACTTCCCAAGACTGATTAATGAAGGTTTCTACTGGTCAATACAGGCACAAAATCCACTGGCCAAGGTGTTATTTTTAGAAGCACCAATTTGAGAACACACAATTGGCAGCACTCTCCAGTGAAAATATACAATTTATAGGCTTCTCGACAAATAAATTGAGTTTAGAATGCAGTTGTTCTGAGCAGTGGTTCAGACTCATCTACTGCAGATCTCATTCTTTGTCAGTACAGTTCATCATCAATTAACTAATCCTCAAACTGGAAACTAAGCTGAGCTAAGTCTCTGAAATGACACCACAAACAATAAAAGTGGCCTTAATTCTTTGAGTTTCCTTTCTGAAATGTCATCAACTTCACATATTGTGGTTTAAATCTCTAGGCCATGGTGATTCTGATTAAGGTTTGTATGTTTGGCTTATTCTCAGTCTCAAAGTCAAACTTCATAGAAGCTCTATTTAAAAAAATCAAAAGAATTAATTGGAAAATCAACATCAGCATTGTTTTTGAAAGATGAGGCCTGCTGCATTTACTTCAATATCTTGAACTTTTTATTTGTGAAATTTGCTATTGTTAGTATGGAGAAGTTATGAAGATAAAGCCAGCAGACCACATTAGGGGAAATAAGGTATTATTTGTTTCGGTTGGCGGGACAGAACCTGCTGCCCGCTTGCCCAGCTGAACATTAATACACTCAGACCACCTGTGAATTCAAATCCCACCATGTTCAAAGTGATAAATAGTAGTGTTTGTAGAAAAATATAGCCATTTATATTGAGATTACCCAGAATTCACAGGTCCACTGTGAAGATCAGCAGAAATTTTACAGGTGGGAAACTCAGCGAACCTTCTAACCTTCTCTACAACAATGTGCTTGATGATGCTCTCTTTGACTATTCTATTCTCAAAACTTTTCTCAGAAACCATGTAGAACATATAAACAGAGCTAAGATTACTGTGACTCAGAAATAGTATATTCAGAGGACTGATGCTAAAGAACAGAACTCAAGCTCAATATTTCCTCAACTCATATGACCCATGATTCATAAACTCCCTCCCAGTCAACAAGAGAAACATTTCCAGTTATTGTACTGACAATCACTATCCTGCCTGTCACAATCAAAAGCACAATCAACAAAGTTGTAAAGAAAAAGCTTTGTGGGAAGTAACTGGCTCTGTCAGATGCAATATTTTCAAAACCTTGCTGAGCTTGTTGATGGGTAAACATGATTTGGGAGAAAATCTCACCTGCAAGACGGGCAAATTTGCTTCTTTTGTTTCACAAGAGGGGGGAGTGTGGTGGAGAATAAAAGGAGGCTTGACCGCCAGGGCATGATTATCTTGTGTGTGTCAGTAAGCGTGACTAATGTTGTTAGGCCTGCTCACTAATGTTGTTCCCCTCATCAGGAGTTGTGATCCACAGTAATGAGAACTCAACAGAGGTGCAGACTCAGGATTTGATTCAAGTCAAAAAAACAAGCAATGAACAAGCAAAGGCAGTGAAGAGGAAGACTGCTAGCATGTAAACAGGGATGTAAACAATCCAGGTTTCAGACATTCAAGCAAAAACCATTGCAAATATTTCATGAGGAAGCAAATGCATTCATAGTATTTGTTAACCCTTAAGAATACACACAATGCATTTTGTATTAAAACGAAAGGTAAACAGAAAGTTTCTTTGTTTGCAATAAATGGCCACTGGGCACCTGTAATTGGGACTCGGGGCTTGACTTAAGGCCTCTACAAGCCACAATGACCTACACATTTTTTGCATGTGACACTAAAACCTTGGCCATTACATGCATTATATTGTATGATATCAATTAGAGGCATATCAGAATGTGTGATGTCTGGTAATGTCTGGTAAGCAACAACATTTCAACTTGTATCTGCAGTGCTCTCATGTTTAGACACGGATAAAAAGAACAACATTCTGATATAGTGCCGGCACTGTTTTTTCAGACTTAATTCAAAAATGGCACCATGGAGTTTCACCCATGATAAATACACTGCAATATTGTACCTACTGTCTTTGGATGCTTACAATGCTGCGTTGGTGAGTGTGTTACATGTTGTAATAAGTAGTAGATATGGGTGTAGCAGCAGTCCAAATATGACCAAATATTTCACCACGACTGTCAACTTTCACATGCAGACTCCCTAAAGACTTGATCTGAGACTTGAAAACAAAGACATGCAGTTCTCATGGAACAAGAAAATACAGACAGGGACAGGCAGACATTGTGTACTACAGTGTGAAAAAGTTGCGGCTTGACTTGTTTGAAAAAGTTTGAAAACAGCTCTGGTAATGCACTGACTTTGACATGTGCTCAGTATGTGCACATGTTTCTGTAACTACATAATCAACATGCTAAGGATCCCTAGAGGACAAGTGCACAAGCTCCGTCATACTAATGGCTGTCAGTGCATCATAAGGCAGAATATCTGTTTAGAGTGTGATAAAACTGCATAGGCTGGGACAGGGTCTGACATAGATTGATGCGCTGAGATTTGCTGTCATATTTTCACATCACAGACCTACTGACATTAACCATGGGTACATTTTTTTTCCATTAGGAAAATATTCTTGATTCAAGTCTTTTAGAAGATGATTAACAAACCAATACATCTCCACTGACAGGAAAAGTCAATGCAACAGCCATGACTTTGACAACAAATCAGTTAATTGTGTCACTTGCTGGCAACAGTGTTCTCCTCCGATGTATTACGCTCCATTTCAATGAGCTACTATTTTTCCATGACTTGTTTGTGTTGTTAAATGCACCTGTGCTGTGGAGAAATGCATGTCCTTACATTCTCTCTACTGCAAAATCCCAGTGGTCTCTGTCTCAGAGCGAGCATACGATAGTTAAGCTCCAGAGTGAAAATGGAAGAAAAAACACTGTACTCACAAGCTTGTAGCTTATCAGGACATTCCAGGGACAGAAGGAGATGTGCTGAACTGTGACCTGGCACTTATTCTATTCTCTTGCGCCTCCAAAGTTCTGGTTTATTTGGCTAGCTCTATGTGAGAAACACTTACAGCTGCACATAAAAACAGACATACTTTCTCTACTTCCACTCTCCATCTACAATATTGCTCTACTAACCCCTCTCCTTGTCCCTGTGGGGTCAGGAATGGAGCAGAGAAAGTGGGGTCAGGAATGGAGCAGAGAAAGTACTACTTTGTGAAATGCTTTTGTTAGGTATTAAATTGGATAATTATGTGAAGTAACTTAATAGCCTCCTGGAAGCTGTTGATTGGATAAAAAAATATGTATATAAGTTAATTAGAGTGTACTAATTTCTCTATTAGAATCCAAAGTAAGTAGACAAATGAGTCAAATATTAGACCAGTTGGGTAAAAGCAATTACGTAATTGTTTTTCTTTCAATAGCTTAAAGTCAAACGGTCTTGTCAGATATGGATGAACTTCAAATAAAATAATAGTGTTCATGTTAGTGATAATGAAAGACATGTCACCCAGTGCATGTATTTTAAAGTTTTTGTACAACAATGACAGTCTGTGTAACAGAGAAATAAGCTACAGTATATCAAGCTTTGGGTACACAACCAATACCAGTTAGTAGGATCAATTCACTAATGGTTTTGGTCTTTTCATGGGATTTGTTGACATTAAGAAAAAACACAAGACAGCCAACCTTACCCTTTCACTGTAAAAGACTACATTAAACACATATCTTAATGTATCCCGATGATACGATAACCAAATCCCACACGATACTGAATCTTTTATCATGATCTTGATAGTATATTGATTTATTGCCCAGCTTTACTTAGTTGGCTTGAGTGCAGTTAAAAAATACAGTGAAAGCTAAGTCAGCATGCAAATGTTCCACACGCACAGACACGCACAGACACACGCGCGCACATGTCATACAGTCTTTTGAATCCTCCTTCCAATCTCCAGGCCTCAGGCATGCTCTGCTGGGGATGTTCTCAAAATACACCCATCAATCATTTTGCAGACAGCTTCGCCTGCCCCTCCCAGCCACTCCGCCCGCGACTACTGCAGTCTCAAGGTGAAGGAGGGCGATGCGTCTTCCAGCATATAATAACTAACCTGTAGGACTGCACACACACACGCGAACACACTGTGGAAAGAGGGTGTGCTCACATTCAGTGTCCCCTAAAAGACTTCCTGCATCCAACAAAAATCTCAAAATCTGTCTGTAAGGTCCCTCTGAGCCGGCTAAACAGACTACAGAGTGAGGGGCTGAGATGACATTTTCCTGTCTGGAGGACCTTCGCCTTGTGTGGCATCCATGTGGACATAACATGAAGTATCAGAAGAACATAACACACACACACACACACACACACACACACACACACACACAC
>JAPMOB010077661.1:0-13449 GCA_029875015.1 Lepomis gibbosus | reverse complement strand
GCTATAGGCCTGTAATTATCTATGCTATTAATCTTACCCGCTTTATCTTTAATGATAGGCACTAATATGACAGATAAAATCGAATCAGGTAAAATACCATGGACTAACAGCCCAGTAAAACAGTAAATAAAGTAAATAAAGTAGACATTACCTATTAAACTTTTCAGTACAGTAAAGAAAAAGAATAAATAATCCCCCAAACAACTTTCATACCAAAATCATGTAACTGTCACTTATCACTGTACATTAATTACAAAGATTTAATCATTGGAGGTGAACCATTTAAAAGTAGTTTGTAACAAGTTCATCCCTTATTGCACATCCAGTTGGTCTCACATTTTGAGATTGCCTCCTAAAAGAAAAAAGCTGCTCTCTGAACTCTGAATGATCTTTATTTTAACTATTGGACTATTGGACAACACATGCTCAAAATATACAGTGTATCTGTGAATAATGGAAATTTGTTTGTTTTTCTTGAATTTGTTGTGGGTCAGATGCTTTGACTGTTTAAAGAAATTGAAAATGGAGGAAAAGTTTGATGTGTTTTATTGTGCATTTTCTGTCTCATCAAATTAAAGTGACCCCACGCTGGCTGTTCTACCTGTATCCTTCCTCCTGAAAAAACCCAAATCATTCTACTTGTTTTGAGAGTGTTGTCAATTATTGGTGGTGTTTGGTCCAACGCTGAGCAAAAAAGAAAATGTTTTGCATACTGTACAAGTTATTGCAAGATACTGAATATCATTGCAGACTCACTGTTTGAAACACTTAAAATCAGTTGATTTAGGTTTAGCGCCAAGACTTGTGGAAATATAGATGTTAACTGTTAAGCATACAGGTATGCTGAAAAATATAATGACTGACTTCTGAATTGACCATACGTTACAGAGATGAAAAAAATTGTCAGATATCAGAATCCCTGGTTTCCCATCATTGGAGTGCTTTCATGAAGACTCTCCTGGCTTCAGCCAACCGGTGTGTGTAGGCCTACATAGTGGGGGTGGGGTGACATGAAGTTATAAAGCCAGGATCAGAGATAAGAGTAAGAAGTTCAGAGTTAATATTTATACAATTTCACTTACAGGTTTGATTTAGTGACATTTTGTTTTTACACTCTGTTTTGACACCAACTACTCAACGGAGAGTCAAATATAATGGATTTGAATCTATCAAAGTAGAATTGACTCTACATTTACTCAAATTTCACTAACACCAAACATTTTAGCATGTCTTGACATTAACAACCGCCAGCCCGCCAAATGTGGTTGGATTTCAGCTGTGGCGTGTAACATAGTCACTCCCACAAGCCACTTTTTCATTTTGGTTTCATAATTGTTGTCCTCTCAACAAACGCATTGCAATGTGACACTACAACTCCCCTGACAACTACCTGTCCAGCACAGTGTTTGTTTATTGGTCCATTCATGATACCATATCTACCTATCTATGAAATATATAGCTGTAGCTCGTGATATGGCAGCCTGCTTTTCAAAAGATCTCTAAACAATATGCACGAATGTTGAGCTCGGAATTAAACAGCTGTTTCTATGAGGGGGTTAATTTGATAAGACAAAAATAATCTGTTCCTCTTTGCTCTTTAGCCTATTTGTAGCCTATTTACTGCTGTTGTTAATAAATATTCAAACAGTTTTTGAAGCTAGAATATTCCAGTTCAGATTTGATCATTTAAATTAATCTTCTATACGCATGCACTACATTTATTATATGCAATTAGATGGTACTCTTAATATGTCTTTATCTTAAAAGATGAGGCTACATGTTTATATAAAAAAGGAACTTTACACACAACCTTATCAGAGCTAATGATAATGACTTGTAGTGTTGTAAATTTTATGTAGTCTTAATTTGGGTGTGTACAGTGGTCATTTACATTTTAAATGATTGTAAATCTAGTTCAAGACAATTTTAGCATGCCATATTCAACCATAACCACGTAAAATATAATTTCCCAACAACAAAAATGTGACTAGTGAAAATGCTGTGTGACTAATAACTTTGGAAAACCACTAGCCACAGTGGCCAGTGAGCAAAAGAGTTAATGTCAAGCCCTGGAAGTGAGTGAACCAAAAAAGTAAAGTAGTAGGTTGAAAAACCAAAACAACAAGCGAAAGACTGTATAAAGCTCTGTGGAGCTGACGAGAACTGCATCTGATGATGATTCTGTGCGGTTTCATCTAATGATCCCTGTCAGATGCAAGTAATCATTACATCCATTGTTGATATATAAATATTGATTATAGCTACTTTGAAATATGCTTGTTTAGTTTGTTCGTAGATGGATTTTGACACATTCTTTCAGTGTTTGTATATTTTCTAAATTAATCAATTAACCCATATTAAATTTCTTCTACAACAGGGATAAAATCAAAGATTTGGAGACGGACCAGAGGGAGATGGTCGGTGTCTTTGGTAAAACTGGGGCTGGAAAGAGCACATTGATAAACGCCGTCATCGGAGAGAAGAATCTCTTGCCCTCTGGAAACGTCAGGGCATGTACCACAGTCATGATTAGAGTGGAGGCTAACACGCTGAGCTCAAAGTATGAGGCAGAAATTGAGTTCATTACAAAAGAGGTAAAATGAGCTGTTTGTTTACTTGAAGTTGTAAAGTTGCAGGTTGCTGAAAAAATACAATTGCTTGTTAGATTTCATGCCATTTAATTAAACTTAGTTCAACATAATTATTATTTTATTTTGCAGGAGTGGAAATATGAGTTGTGGCCCTTGTCTAATTTCCTTTGGGATAATCCAGATCAGGAAAAAAATGATGATGATGATGATTATAGTGACTTAGTTGAAAAGCTGTCAGCGCTATATGGAGAAGAATGGAAAGACAAATCCCCTGAAAAACTCATGGATCACAAATATTTTAGAGAAATTCCAGAATTTCTTCGTTCCGAAAGCAAGATTTTGACATGTGAATCGGTGAGTAAGAGAAAACAGTCTTCTTCAACAAAGAATGGACTTGATCCATCTGTCCTCAATAACTACAACCCCAATCAAATTTACCCTTCCTAGGAACATCACTGATAGCATTGTCTTTACTTTACTTTACTTTAAGGGATAATAAATATGATATTTATGATTCAAAATTAAGGTGTCTTCAATCAGAATCCTGCAACAGCCAGTTAAAGCGAGCTGACCAGGAAGTGTCACCAATGTGTTGTGTATTTGCTCGCACTATGATTCCCTGCTTAGACATGATTTCAATAGTTCATCCACTCTCTCATTTTATTTTTCTGAGTAAATCATAGCACAGTCAAGTACAACGAGATGACAACTTCAGTCTGCCTTTGAAATTGTTTAGTGTAAACGCCAAGTGTTTGGTCCTGTGTCTTCACTGAATCATCAAGCATGTGGATTCTCAAGATTAAAATAAATTCAAAAGATTATAATTCTGTTATGTCTGTTGTCTCCCATGTTTTTAAAATCGGTTAAGATTTTAAAATCCTGTTGTGAGCACCACCCATTTGTAAAAAAAAAAAAGATCTTTCTGTACTAACATGTGAAAGGTGATGCCAGCCTCACTGGTCTCATTGACCAAAGTAATCAGGTACTGCACAGCAGATCCACCATGGGTGCAATTATAAACAATACCCGAGTAAGATGGTGGCTGGTTATTCCATGAATTAAGATGTAATGTTGCATCTATTGTTTTATACTATGATTCACGCATCTCAACCAAGTTCGGCTATTGGAAAAGTAGTTTTTCAGTTCTACCCAAACAGTATATAAAGACTTTACGCCTGTTCTGTGCACTGGTTTACCAGTTAGGCTTATAATTGATTTTAAAATACTTCAATCACTTACATGCATTATCCAAATAAGCTTTTTAGGTCAACAGACTGGGGTCTGTGGTGTTCATAGAAAACACAGGGAGCAGCATTTTGGCCACATACTAGCCATAGTCCAAGGCACTGTCAAAATCTGATCATGGTTAAGTCTGATCATGTTTAAATTTAAAACCTAATTGTTCACCATTGTCCATCTTTTTCTCCACTTCAGGTTTTCTATTTTCTATGTATTACAGTAATCCGATTAATCTGATTTTTTGCCTTTGATGTTACTTTCCCTGATATGGTTTCTGTATTGTTCTTCTTTTTTATCTTATCCTGTTCTAAAGCAGCGTGAATTCCTGTCTGTCTGGAGTTTGCATGTTCTCTCTGTGTCTGCGTTAGTTTTCTGCTCCATCTTCCTCCAACAGTCCATAAACATGCAGGTTATTTGGTGACTCTTAAACTGCCTGTAGGGTGAATGTGAGCGTGAATAGTTGTTTGTCCAGGGTGCATCCCGCCTCTCGACAAAAGTCAGCAACCCTGCAAAAAGTTTGAGCGGTTATAGATAATAAATGGATGGAAATATAAAATTGCCTTGTATTGTTTTAATTTAATTATTTATTTCAGGCTGAAGAGCTGTCTGCAAAATGTGTCAAATACATACGAAGTGACACTAAAGATGGAGAAGGGAATAAAGTAAAGAGGTGGTTTTGGCCACTAGTGAAGTGTGTGACTGTCAGGGTGCCTGGGAATAATTTTCTCCAGCACGTCACACTTGTGGATCTTCCTGGAAATGGAGACCGTAACAAGAGCAGAGATAAAATGTGGAAAGAGGTAAGTTTTTTGCATGCACTGCTGTTTATTGTGTATTACCAGAAACGGTAACATCATGTTATGTTATTACAAAGCACTGATTATTATTTCATAATCATAATTAACTTGTGATTATGCCCCTCTAGATTGTTGGGAGTTGTTCTACTGTGTGGATTGTGACTGAAATTAATCGAGCTGCAGCAGAGAAAGAACCCTGGGAGATCCTGAAAAGTGCCAGTAGCCTCATGGGAAATGGTGGCCAGTGTCAGCAGATTCACTTCATCTGCACCAAATCTGATAATACTGGAGATGTGGATGATAAGTAAGTGATTTAAGATACAGTACATCCAACATGACACATGTGGCAGCCAAGAGATCAACATAAATAAACACCAGCAAACACACAAAAAACGTAACAGCACAGGTAGTACTTGCAAAAGGCTTTGTTAGTTCAGGGGCCAGGATTTTCAAGGTCTGACATTGTAGACCCCCTTAAACAAAACTGAGACAACGTCTCTCCCACAACACCCCCTGTCATCATAACAATAATGAAGATAATGATGTCCTGCGACCCCTAAACTGGACACTCTCCTCCCCGTGGCTGTGCCTTGAAATTTTTTCTGTGAAGTTTACAAATACTATCAGTGATTTGGGACAACACTGGCAGAGCCGAACATCCCCAAAACTCAAGCAAACTGGCTGGGCAAACCCCCAGTACTGTCTTGCAAAGTTGAAAAGCACTTGTCCTTCTGCAGAGTTGCTCACTCAGTGTAAAGTTGGTCCAGCAATTGCCAACAGTGCATTGAGCTGGTGGCTGGTTTCAGTTTATTCAGAAATTAAACCAAATGTTTTTATGGATGAGGATTATCATTCATTGTCCATCATGATTTCGACAAAAATATCTTCTAATCACAGCACACCACTCTCATCTGCCCATACCTCTTCAGGCAGGAGAGACAGGCTCCTTTTAAGATTACATAAAGCCAATATAAACCTGGTATTAAGCCTGTAGCACATTTTCAGAAGACCCATAATAAATTAAACTAAATCAATATTTAATACTGATTTTTGTGACAAAGAAGTAAGTTCTCCAATGATTCCATTGCAGAAAATAAGAGTTGTAATTATTGGAAACTCAAACTGCAATGTCTTATTCTTTACAAGTGTATGTAAACTTTTGACTACAACTGAATATATAGATTAAGATTTTTAAAAGTATTGATCTAGATAAAGACATAGAAATCAATGGATAATTTAGGAAAAACAATGGAATTTGAATAATACGATCTCTTTATTCAAACTAAGTTAATAGTTCCAAACTTTAAAAAGTATTTAAATCTTGTGTCCCATCATCAGATTTGTAATCCTTTTTTTCCAATAGGATCTGCAGTTTATCTTGAAAATTTTAAAACTTAAATTGTTTCAAAGTTTCTATTAGTTGTAATTACACATTTTAAATTAAAGTACACCTTCTCTTGTGAATTCTGAAGCTGCATGACGTCCACTTTATATTAATTGTATGTGTGATTCAGCAATGACAAAGAAACGTGTTTAGATTTGTGGAAATATTGATTATATTTACATTGTGGATGCACATAAATATCCTAGTTGTGATCATATTTGGGATAAGGCACTTACATTAAATATGAGAAACAAGACTATTCATATCCCGGTTTACGTGATCAGAAAAATATCCAGGTTTTTGATTGTCTGCATTCAGGTGTGTCTTGATCCCTCAACACCTCAGACATTCAATTCGGGACCAAATCCACCTCAATACATTTTGGCCCAAATCCATTTTTGGGATATCCATATTGTATACAGATTGATTTTAGAAAAAAAAACATGAAATTTCATTGTGTCAGTCTGGATACTCTGGCTACTCAATTCAGATTTTTAAGGAGACTTATTATGCTTTCCCATCTTTTATGACTCTTCTACAATGTTACAATGTAGAATGTTCATGTTAAACATGGCCAAAGCTTCAAATAATGAGCTTAAAGTATTTGTAAAAAACCCTGTGAGCTAAAACTTCAGATTTCCTCCTGTTCCGAACGATCTGTTTTTAACAGCTTTTTCTACTAACGCCTCCATTTGACAACACACAGAGCTACACAGAGCCGGTATTCCATATGCTCATTTGCTCTGCACAGCTAGGCTCAGTCTGTCTGTATCTGTTAACATGTCAATTAAAGCAATACATTGAGGAATGTATTGCTTTAATTTACTACTTTTACCATCAGCACTGACTGGCCACATAAATGGTACCAACTTTTCCCTTTTAAATATCTGATTTGAGAAAGGAATCTGATTTGTCTGTCATCTGAACAAATTCAGTGTACTGGCAGTTTGAACATATTTCTTGTTTCACTTTACCTACTGCTACAAATGTGAGTCAATAACACACCTGCAGGCATGGCAGAGAATGCTCAGAAACCTAGATGTTTTCATGCCATAGTATCCTCTTATGAGATTACTACAGCTAGCATTTCCAGGTTTATAAAACAGATGTTCTATATAAGATAATAGAATTTGGAATTTCAGGTTCCAAAAATTGGATGAGGTGCCACTTACAAATCTTTTCTTATAGTTCAGCAGCTGGTGTTCGTGCTCTCATATTTAAAAACAACATGCACACCAAGGATTTAGTGAGACAAGAATTCAGCAAACTTAACCAGGTTAAGGTGAGTTTAAAGAGAGGCACAAAGTCTAACACAAAGATTGTCTACAAATGCAATGCTGCCTTAAAATCATTCAAAACATTTTTTTTTCCAGAAACACTTCAGTGCTGACTGTTTCAAAGTGTTTACTGTAAGCCCCAAAGAGTTTCTAAAGAAAAAACATCTAGACCCAGATGAAACAGGTAGGTGAAGTCTCCTTATATGTCTATATGTTATATTTACAGTCGCAGGAAAAAATATGTGAACCCTATTGGATTTAGAAGATGAAGAAGACATATTTTATTAATCCTGCAAATGGAAATTCAGTGTTTTCTCACTCTGTTATTATTATACACTCATGCACAAACAGGACCCATGGCATAGCAATAACATATGGAGAGATGCCAAAGTGAGGGGGCTGCCACTAAGTGCGGCGCCCCTAGCAGTTATGGGTTCAGGGGCTTGCTCAAGGCCAACTTTGGCAGTGTCCAGTTCACAACAATGCAATTTGCAACTCTCACCACTAGATGCCACTAAAACTTACACACTGAGCCTTTAACAGAAGTGTTTCAGTTAAGCAATATTCTTGGGATGTGTGGTGAATAACTCTAGAGGTCATGCCAAAGCATCTCAGTTGGGTTGAGGTAAAGACTCTGACTGGGCTTATTCAGCAGACATATTTTCTTCTGCTGAAGCCATTCTGTTGTTGATTTACTTCTGTGCTTCAGGTTGTTGTCCTGTTGTATCAACCATCTTCAATTCTATCCTCCAGTTTCAGCTGGCAGACAGATGGCCTTACATTCACCTACCAAATTTTTTGATAAACTTTGGAATTCATTTTTCTGTTGATGATAGCATCCCCTCAAGGCCCCGAGGTTTTGATGTTGGTATGCTGGGCAGCTTGTGTGTCCCTGTCAAAGTACTGAACTTTGATTTCATCTGTCCACAGAATATTTTGCCAGTAGTGCTGTGGAACATCCAGGTGCTCTTTGTAAACTTCACACATGCAGCAATGTATTTTTTTGGATAGCATTGGCTTCCTCTGTGGGTTCTCCCATGAACTCCATTCTTGTTTAGTGTTTTATGTATCGTAGTGTCAACAGAGATGTTAGCATGTTCCAGAGATTTCTGTAAGTCTTCATCTGACACTCTAGGATCCTTCTTAAGCTCGATGACTATTCTGCGCTGTGCTCATGCAGTCATCTTTGCAGAACAGCCAGTAGCAACAGCGCTGAACTTTCTCCATTTGTAGACAATTTGTCTTATGTCAGAGGCCAAAGGAGAATGGGCAGACTGGCTTGAGATGACAGAAAGGCAACAGTAACTCAAATAACTTGTTACAACCAAGGTATCCAGAATACCATCTCTGAACGCACAACATATCGAACCTTGAAGCAGATGGGCTACAGCAGCAGAAGACCACTCTGGGTGCCACTCCTGTCAGCTAAGAACAAGAAACTGAGGCTATAATAGGAAAAACATTGCACTTTGCTCACTTTGTGCCCCTTAGCACCAGCTGAGCAGTGTTTAAATGTGACAGCCTACCTGAGTATTGTTTCTGAAAGTATCCCGCAGAATTAAGGCAGCACAAGGGGATCCAACCCATTACTAGCAAGATGTACCTAATAATATGTTGTTTATGTGGTATTCGTTTAAGCAGACTGTGTTTGTCTATTGTTGTAAAATAAATAAATAATAATTAGTATTTTAGCTGACGCTTTTATCCAAAGCGACTTACAGTTGCTATATACTGTATGTCAGAGGTCACACGGCTCTGGAGCAACTAGAGGTTAAGTGTCTTGCTCAGGAACACATTAGTCAATGTTGCAGTGGTAATCAAACCCAGGTCTCCCACAGCAAAGGCATGTGTCTTGTAATATGAAAGGGATATAAGGGAAATATGTAAGGGAAACTGCTTTTTTCTTTACAGAAATACCTAAACTTCGGGAATTTCTGCAAAAGCTCAACGACCATCATTCAGAGACATTTAACTATGTGTCTGGAGCTCATGGGATTCTCTCTCTGATGGAAGGGGCCAAATCTAGAGAAGTTGTACGATCAAGAAATAAAACATCTGCCATTGTCTTTCAGTTTTAATTATCATTAATATTGACAGGAAATAATACTATTCACAACAAATAATTAAACTGAGGTAACCTATGCTAAAATTCAGTGAAACCATGTTAAAGTTAAGTAAAAGAATTCTTAAATTCATTTGGAGTAAATTTTAGCTGTCAAATAAATAAAGTAGAAATAAATACTGCCCAATCAGGCTGCATCATAGTTTCATTGCTTTAAATACTGAATGTGTTGTGCTTGATTTTAGGCTGATGAGAAAACAAAAGTACACACAGTCCTTGAAGAAAAGATGAGACATGAACTTGACAATATCAGAAAACCCATGGAAGAGGCTCATGAGGTCTTTGAAAAATGCCTCAGTGAGGGGGTTGAAACATCAGAAAGTTCATGTGTAAAAGTCTTGAATCGTGTCTTAGAGCCTGTAAGTATCTGAATTATAATTGCATCAAAACAACTGATCTTGCAATACATATGAATATGCAATGAATATGTTAACTGCTAACTTATTTCTCTATGCTTTTTCTGGGTTGTCTCAGAGATGGGTAAAAGGTGGTGGTTTTCACAAGATATTGAAGTGTCTTGTTCAGAATGGTGGCACCCACAAACCAAAAGGAAGGAAACAAATAAACCTCAATGCAGAGTTAGTTTCCCACCTGACCAACAGTATTGATGAGGAATTCAAGAAGACCATCCCGTAAGAAATGACTTAGCAAGGACATAAAACTCTTTGGATGGAGAAAATCTGTGAAATGCGATACATAGATGTACAAATTGCATTGTTAAAATACACTTGTCATGGCTTTCTTTATGAAACATTTCAACTTTTTAACATGTTTCAGAAATGAAAGAAAATGTGGACCATTCAAGGGGGTCATCGACACATTTTCACTTGACACAGAGACACTGATTCAAAAGCACAAAGATGTCGAACTGCAACTAAATTTTCTCAAGACAGAGGTAAAAGATGAGAAAAATATCTCTAAGTCCATTGTTGAGCTGTTTGTCTAAATCAAACATCTAGTTTGTGTTTGAGGACTGGAATGAAGACTAAACATTTAACAATTACAAAAAATATATACAATAGCTATTGAGCTACTTCAGCTATTAACATTCATGTACACTGTATATGAATAATACTATCAACATAGTAAATGTTAACAATGCAGATAAAGGGGTTGTGTTTCAAAATCACTTTTAATAATTTACTGATTTTCAGGTCAAATAATTTAAAAAAGTTTTGAAAACTGAAAGATTAGCTTAATTGGTATTACTGTGATTTCATTGTAATAACTATGTTGATGTATAGTTTATTTTCTCTCAAAGGAAGAAAAAATTAAGACAAAACTCAACAAAATCATCCGGGAGCGTAAGAAAACTGTTTACAGCAGTCTGATGGCGACAATCGAGATGACCATGGAAAAGTGCTATACAAGTAAGATAGAAGATATAGACATCTACAACCTGCCACAATAATAATACACGTTTACATTAATCATGATTGTCCAGAAAAAGGTAGTTGACAACAATTTCTTTTGTTGTTGTTGTAGAAGCAGCAGCATTTCGAGGATCGGGCACGTTGCAAAACATGAAGGACACTATTGAGAGACATGTTTATGATTCAAAGAACATCATGTTTAAGCAGGCTAAAGATGTTATGTTGAACCAGCTGAGAGACTTGAAGGTTTGTCACATTTTATAATACGTGTCACACTGCACATCTTTATCTTGATCTTGATCTGTGATTGTATATGTCAATTATCTAAGACAGAAACATACTAAAGCTTTTATAGCTGTTATCCTTTTGTCCAGTTTGAGCAGCCCTCTGAACACACATTTAAACAGTTAATTCATGTAGGATTCAGGTTATCTTGTGCATGTTTATCTGTGTGAGTGAGAATTGATAAAGATTTTAATGCTGAATTAGGAGGAAATCCTGAAGATACTGGAGGAAACAATGCAGAAATCAATCGACCTTACATTCAAGACAGATGCTGTCTCAATCCCAGGTAAAGGGAACATATCAAAATGAAAATATGATAATCACTAAAAATACTGTAAATATTTTATTGAAATGATTAAATCAACAAATGTCCAATAGTCGATTTATAGTGCATTCATTGTAAATGCTATGTTTTTGTTGTTTTTAGATGTTACAGCAGACCTTGATTTGGTGAAGAAATACCACAATGAACTGAGAGGGAAAACAGATGAAGAAACACTAATTTGGTAAAACATTGTTAAAATATATACAGCCCTGATTATGAGCTGTTCTGGATAACACTAACAATGCTTTTAATTACACTAGCGCTGAGCCACCTGGTCCATCAGCTGCACTGTGAAACATGCAGGTACGTTTTAGTGAAACTGATGATCCAAACCGAACATTCAAACAGATGATAGATGATGTGACAGGCCTACTGTTTGTCATTACTGTTCACAACCTCACTGTTTATTCTTCTGGTGGATGTTTCAGGTTTGCCCCATGGAGAGAAACAGCAGAAGTCTGATTATACACTGAAGCTCTCTGCGTTCACACTGATTAAAGATGTGAGGCCCCTGGATTTGGTCTCATCCATTTTTATCAAGTTATTTCTGTCCTCTATGAGTTTTGTTTTGATGTCTAGTTTAAGATTGCTTGTTGTGAATTACATGGAGGAATTTTAAATTTTAAAGGGGTATTATGGAGTTTTCAGCGACCACTAGAGGTGCGGTTTTTAGGTTGCAACCAGGTGTGTGCTTGTACGCGTGCTCGCTTTAACTTATGGCACAGCATGCTGGCTATGGTTTTTCACCAGACATGTTCAGGCTCTGTTACTTCAACATTCCCGGCTCAGAGGCAGCTCAACATCGGCTCCATACCTTTTTTTAGCGTAGTGAGACACCTGCATATTTGCACAGTACTCCCAGAAAAAAGGCAGAGTGACAGCGGCTATAGACAGACAGGGAGAACAGACAGAGCTGGAAACTCATGTAAACTCCCACTGCAACGTTACATTAATAGTTCTATCAGCTGCAAGTTAAACTAATCCATGCGGGTTACATGACATTACATTTACTGCATTTAGCCAACATGCAGTAATGGTATAGGCTGTGCAGTGAGTAATTGTGTTAGCTCGCCTGCTGTTTTTCAGTAACTAACTTTACTTTCTTACCTGTGTGTCTTTCAAAGGACGTTCAGCAATGTCAGCACAGCTACATGTACTGGATGATAATGAAATGGTTAATGAGCTGGACTGAATATTATAATATCCCCACCTTGTGTCCCTGCTGAAAGTAATGCTGACTGTGCTGTGTTTTTATCATATTTTATTGAAAAGGTGGAGTTAATTCGAGCTATCACACCTAGAGCCACTTCCTCAGATTTTCCTCACCCACATCATGATAGTTTTAACAAATTTTATCCAATTACATTTACGGAACTTGTAGAAACGGTATCACATATGAGAGTATCTTCAAGTCCTCTTGATGTGATACCGACAAAGTTTTTATTAAGAATCATGGATTCTGTAGGGCCTTGCTTACTCTCAATTTTTAATAGTTCCCTATCCAGCGGCCGTGTCCCAGATTATTTTAAAACTGCGTGTGTGAACCCACTGATAAAAAAACCTGGACTGGACATCTCCCTCCCGAAAATTATAGACCAATCTCCAAGTTGCCCTTTATTGCTAAAATTTTTGAAAAAAAATGTGTCCAAGCAACTTCTACATACATTAAAAACAAATAACATCTTTGAAAAGTTTCAATCAGGCTTCAGGAAATACCATAGCACTGAAACAACATTGCTCAAAGTTACCAATGATCTTTTGATGGCTGCAGATAGTGGAATGTGCTCTGTGCTGGTACTCTTAGATCTTAGTGCTGCATTTGACACAGTTGACCATAGTATCCTCTTGGAGAGAATGAGGCGCTGGGTTGGGATATCTGGCACTGTTTCAGACTGGTTTTTATCTTACTTGTCGGATAGGAGTTTCTCTGTGTCTTTGAATAATTATACGTCCTCATACACTACGGTTAAGTATGCGGTGCCGCAGGGGTCAGTCTTGGGACCAATTTTATTTTCATTGTATATGCTTCCTTTAGGGCACATTATTCAAAGACATG
>JAPMOB010077569.1:0-17791 GCA_029875015.1 Lepomis gibbosus | reverse complement strand
GTGTGTGTGTGTGTGTGTGTGTGTGTACGCTTATGACACAGGTGTGTCCTGTGAACCTTAAATCAATTTCCCCCCAAGCATGGCCTACAAGTTTTGTTCAAATTGGTAAAAAAAACTCTTGATTTGAGACTAATTACAGTTCGGGGTTTGGCTATATATAGTCTAAATGCATAAGAAAACACATTATCTGTCAAATCAGTGGCCTTGTCTGAGACATTTTATACAGGCTCCTTGTATTTTCATGAATGCTTCTAGATGCATGTGTGAGTCATTATCTTCCAGCGCTGGCTGAACTGTGAGGTGTGAGAGACTGTAGTAGCAAAGGAGGGGGAGCAGTGACAGCTGTGTGGGAGGGATCCATGATGTTGGTTTTTCTCTTGTCATTAAACTTTGGTCTAGACATGACTTTTTCAGAGAATGTGTGTGGGATGAGAGTACCCTGTAAGTGGCTATAATTGCAAATTATTCACACTTTCATATTCAAAACCATTATTTTCCATTGATAAAGCTACTTTGGAAATAAACCAGTACCTGCCACTCAGAAGCCTTTTTTTTCTCCACAGTGACACAACTTGTGATGCCTAGGCCGACACTTTTATGTAAACCAAAACTGAAAGAGGTGTTCATGGTACACAGCACACAGTCTGCAGCTAAATGCTGTCCCCTTGTGTTGGTCTTTAGATGAGTACCAGTGGAGTGCTGACATTTGAATTATCTTTAAGCCATGCATTAAGACTTTACTAATTACTGGATATGTTTTTCACTTAGCCAATGCATACCTGATGCTTTGATAGTAATGTGTTTTATTTAGATTTATGATATTGCACTTTAAATTCACATTCATTGCTGTGTTGATTATTAACTGGCAGGTACTGGCAGTTAGTGAAAAACAACAGCAGAGGATATTATTGAGAGACTGCACACTGAAAACATGTTTGACAATGCACAGTGATGTTTGGAAATGATCAAAAGAGGCGATGACGTTTTTTTGTAGAAGCTGTCACACGTCTTTATGTGGATAAACAACTCTTCCATGCCTGCCTTGACATCGGGCAGTGGAAAGCAAGGGTAGGAACAAATCAACCCATACAGATTTCTCTAATAAATGAGACAATGTGGGTGGTAGCTGGGTATGTTATCTGCATTTGAATTCAACTTCTTGGACCTATCCTCAGTACAATCGAAAGCTGCGGTGGCAACAGCTAATGTAGCAAGCGGTGAGAGATATGGGACTCTGCAGCTGAGGTTTGGAAAAGAAGGGTTTTCAGATGAAACCTCAGTAACTTGGAAAATGTGTCTTGGCTGTGATGACTAATGTCATGTTCCAATGACCTTTCATGTACTCTATGTCTACATCATCATGTGCAAGAAGCAGATTTTTAATTTTGCTATGTCAGAATCTGGAGGGAATATTCTTCGACAGCATACGGCAGGGAGGGTCCCACTGCATCTTTCTAGTACAGCAGGGTCCCACTGTTAACTTATGACCTCTCACTTTCACTTATACCAGGGGTCTTGAAAATGACTCGCAGTCGAAAGGATTGTAATTTCATTCATTCCATTTGGCTCCATAATGGAGTTTTTAAACAAACCGAATATAATAAACAGTATGAAGAGAATATGGTTTTTAATGATAACATTTTGTTGATGTAGTCAGATGTAAAGGCACATGTTTAAAGGTTTCCAGAACAAATGCAATGTTTTTTGAATGCATCACACCAGTGTACACATCATCAGGGGTGCAAAGAGTTCCTGGTGAAAGACAACTGAAAATCATTGACAAAACCAAATATTTCTTTCAACTTCTGTTAACACATGAAACTTTCCGCATAAACCACCATGAGTCGTGATTTCACGTGTCATAATGTGCGGTGCAAGTAGTGAAGGAGATTTGTAGCTTAGTTCTGTCAAGTCATTTCACTTTTCATTTTAAATTTAGATTATGAAAATAGCATACTAATGTATGTAATTGTGGTTCTCAATTTTATATGATTAACAAATACATGAATTAAATTTCTTTAAATTATTACAGATTTACAGACAATAATTCCACAATACCATGTCTAAACAAATAAATCCTACCTACAGTTTTGTAATTAAAAAAAAAAAAAAAACACTTACCAACCATGTTGTCCAGTTTGTACAATTTTTGCTACATATTATTGCAACAATTAATAAAAAAAAAAAAACACTGTACATACATTCCAGTAACTGACTAACAATATACTGTATGTATGCCACACAATGACATACATTGTCACACAGTGACATACATTCATTGCTTATTTGCTGACCTGTCCATGGAATTATGATAAATACAGTATAGACCCATGTACTGTATTTTTGCCCCAAACCATAAATAAATACAACATAAATATATAAGCCATACAGTTAAGAAATACATCAGCAAGTGGGAAATAGGAGCTGTGCAAATAACAAACACAGTTCTGCCAATAGATGTGGCACTTTAAAACAATACATTCTTGCAGTCAACTAATACACATCTTAAATGTAAGAAACTCCAACAAGCAAATAGAATTTAAACAATCAAGTAAGATTGGTTCACTCTGAATACCTTCACTTACTAAAAATGTGCTCCCTGTTCACAGCGATTTGAGAGCCAATGAGAACAATCCTTTGCTTTTCTGATCTGTTCAATATACAAGGAAACTCCCTCACAAAACCCATGGTATACTTGTAGTGATGATGTCAACCTTAGACCAATCCTGAGCTGCTCTACAGTATATTTACTTTACCAGCCAAAATAAATGAATTTGTGAATCCTAAATAAATGTGGATTTTTCTTTTTAGTAGACTAGAATTTAACAGACTAAGCTTTTGCCCAGCCTGTGGGTAAAAGACAGTCTTCAATATTGAATCCAGCCTTTTTATTAATTACCCAAGACTCAGTCACCTTTCTGACTGCAGAAAGACAGTTAAGTGATTGGAGATCCAAAGGCAAAGACAGAGGTTTGTTTGGTAACAAGAGAACAGCAAGTACACTTTACCATCTTTGCATCTGAACAGGTTTGCTGCAGAGGGGGTTCCAGAGCTGTACAGGTGCCCTGGAACATGCCAAGGATTTAAAATATAGCTATGAATAGTATAAGAGCTGCCTCTAAGGCTTGTGCATATAGATGATATCCAGGTGGGTAAAAGACTCAGTTTCATTTATATTAGTGGTTGGTGGGTACATGATGACCTCCAGCGTGCCTCCAGCAGACAGCACCTCTACCTTGCCGAGCAGGCCAGTGCTGTGTGTCTCTATGTTTTTATGTATGCAACCCTGCAGGAGAACTTTCTGGTTCCACATCAGACTGACCGTGTGGTCCCGTTCCTGTGACTTCAAAGTCACCTGAAGATTTAGGAAGTAATATCCATCCTTCTTTATGGTCAGAGATTCTCCTTCTTTTGAGATCAGGCCTTCACTATTTGGAGTCATTGCTACCCATTTAATTTTACTGTTGGCTGTGGGTGACAGAAAAACTGCTATTAGCTTCATTCTGAACATCCTGTATGTATCACTGTTGTACTGTAATTAGTAATGAAATTACATCTGATGCTTTTGTATTTGCTGTAATTACATGTCCTCGCTGACCAGGAAAGTATCTGTACTTCCAAAAGCGTGTGGTGACTGTATCCATTGTGTACATATTTTACAGCCTTTGTCATATATTCTTAGCAAGGAAATAAAAAAATAGGATGGTTTTACCTTCAGTAGCCTTAAAGGTGACCATTTTGCCCTTTCCCAACAGAAGTTCATGCTCAGAGGAAGACTGTTGAAAGAGGGAGAGACGTGTTAATCTCAACATAAAAAAAAAAAAGTTAATGTGTTGCCGTCATGGCTCCTGCAGTGACACACAGACAAGCCACATAGGATGTCATGTCATGTAACAGCTACGTCATAGATGTTGATTTTTCTAAGCGTGGTGATGAGACTAGTTCCTCCATTTTAAAAGTGAGAACAGAATACATCATGAACTATCTTCAGAAGGAAAATGAAGAGACAACAGTTTAGTTTAGTGGCATTTCCCCGAATGTGGCAATGACGTCACTGTGCTTCCTCCATGAAGTGAGGAGAGTGGTTAGACTGTCTGACATAAGTAACTCAGAAGAAAAGTAATTTGAGATTGATCTGCCTGGTCTGCAGAATTGTGTGTTTGAAATATTGGGATAGCAAAAACATAAAAACAACAAATAACAATAGCATGACATCTTAATGAACAAGAATATCTGTATTCATATTGTGAGAATAAAAGACAACACAGTGGGGTCAGCAGGAGAAGCACAAACTCTGAAGCTGTGGTTATCTTACCGAAGGTGTATGGAATTGCATTGTGTGCTCTGGTGCTACAGCGCTACTGTTCTGAGACTGGAGAAGAAAACAGAAGTACAAAAATATGCTCATAATAAATGTTACAAGAGGGTTCTGAAAAACAAAAGTGCCGATGAGTGAAGTCTGACCCAACTGTAGATACAACAAAGCTATTTAGTTCAAGCTCTCTAAATGGCATTGCTCAATCTAAATTTTTAATGCAAAACATCAAAAGCATTCTCCTGTAACACACTAACAGTAAACACAGTTGCTTAGTTTATTTTTTTCCCCATGAATTATACAAGTTTTGATCCTTTGTGTCGCTTTGTATTTTCTCTGGGGTGTGGATTAATCTAAAACAAACAATTTCTATCTGAACATTTTGCAAAAGTTTTGACCATCTGGGAGTAATAACAGGTGTCTCTGTAACCAGCTGCAGACCACAAACAGGGGTATCTTTCTCACCAGTTGTGCTACTACCAAAACCACAAGAATGAACAGATGCACTGCACAGGTGTTTGAACATACCAGCACTGGCTTCATTCTACACTCTGTAGATATTTCATTCAAATGTTACGATAAAACCATTTAACAAGTTTACAATATAAAGTTTGTATGTCATCATCATTAACTGTGAGATACTGTAGATTATATAAATTCAATCTGAGGATATTTTAAGAGTTCTCACCAGGCCATGATGTCCATCTGTGAAGAAAAGGATGATGACCACCGCCTGGATAATGGAAAGGATGGTGGTCCAAAACAGGAGGACATGGATTAGGAAATGCTGGGTTGACTGTGGCATCGTCAGTCCGATGGCAGAACTCAGAGCGGCCTGAGCCTGGGGAGCGTAAGAAGACAGATGTTACAAGCTGACGACTGTACAGGTCCTTAGTTTCCTCCGCTGTGCACCAAAGCAGTGTGTGTGTGTTTGCTTCCTGAGATCAGCGTGTGCATGTGATCAGGCCGTTTTGATGTTTGACTGTGTTCTGCTGTACCCTGAGTATCTATAGAACAAAGACGAATCCAGATGGTACTTTCCCCTGTATGTTACTGAAGGCCCAGATTGTATCTGCGTCTTGGGGCTGGCCCTATTCTCCTACTCATACAAAAGGAGGAACAAGACTCACTACCAGGGAGAGAAAGCAGGAGTGAAGACATACATTCATTCCAAAATGAATCATTCAGTTTTTTATTTTCACATTGTTTTTTCTAACATTGAAAGCCATCACCTTGCTGTTTTCTCTACATGTCTTTATATTAATCATGGTAGAATAAAATTATATAACATTCTTAAAACTACATTGGATCATGATAATGTATAGAATGTGAGTAAAGGTTGACTAAACAATTAAAAAGGAGTCTATTTTTATTAATCAAGCAATAACATGGATGGCTAGATTTAGCACCATTTCTCTCTTCTTTGGGCAAATAGCTAACAAGACCAGAAACCATAGAGATAATCAAGAGTATACAAAAATAAGCAAAGGTGAAATGTATGGGCATTAACATTTGAGAATTAGAGTTATTTACACCCTTGTGTAAACTGTGTGAAATCTAATCCCTTTTAGATTAGATTTTAGATGAGATTAAACTTTAAAGTCATTACACATGTCACTGGTACAAAGCAACGAAATGCAGATAGCATCTAACCAGAAGTGCAGTAATTAAATAGAATATGATACATTATACAAGCGCAAGGTATGAATGATATGTAAACATAAATACATGTATACAGAAACATCTATTGCAACAGGTTTCACTCACATCTCACACATGTCACTGTGGGTACAGCATTATTTTTTAATTGTTCAATCAGCAATGTGTTGTTAGATTGTGATCAAAACAAACAATCAGCACTCAAACACAATTATCATTATATGAACTCTCATCTACAGAGCAAGAACAAAATTAGGCAGGCAAATTTGTAGTGGAACACACAATGTCATATGTTGTTTACAATTTGCACTTCTTGAAAATTCCCACCTGTATCTAAATTCTGTTTAAGGTCAGTACATGTGGTTTCACTTTCTCTGTTTGTACTTTGCCTGGGGAAAGTTTTATGGCAGCAAAACAGGATGGGCTTTGGTTCAGGTATGTGTCATCAGACTGAATACAGGGCTCAAAGACAAAACGATACCTGTGGTAGGCTAGCTTTATGACTGGTAATGGTCAAGTAACACAATAACAAACAACTTGTCCAGACTTGTTACGGACTTCATTCCACACTGACTGAAGATCTTTATGTACATTGCAGAATAGTAGTAGAACAGTAGTATTTCATTTTAATAATGGCATAACATATCATGTAAATCAGATGGGAAAAGAAGAAGTGCAATTTTTGAGAGTCAGCAGTATCCAGTCATATGCACGTTTGAAAAGTAGGGAGAAATCCCTTTTGCTTCTTGGTCTGTTTTGACAAATGATGAAATGCAAAGGAAAATTAAATAGTTCAAACAATGTTTGTGGCATAGTTCCGCATTTTCAGGGGATGCAACACTTTCCAGACAAACGTACAACAAATGGTATAACCGTGAATGAATCATAGTTTCACTTGAGAGGCTCAGAGGAAAATCAGTCAATATGACCTTTGATCCAATATTATTAGACAGAGTGAGGATGTATATTGGTGATAATGGGTCAAGTTAATAGCGGAAACGGTGACGTGTCAAAGGAGGATAAAAAAAATCAGATCGGAATCATCTGAAGGCACCAACATGTACATCTCAAAGTTACTACACCATATGTTAAAGGCCTTACCTTTAGGTCCTAATTACACATTACAAAAAAAAATATCAAATCAGTAGAGGAGCAATCATTGTGACTCTAGCCATTTTAGATCCACTCCTTTATGTCTACTGTTGATATACACTATGTTTACTTCCTCTAATCCTCTATGATGATTTACAGCCATCTAGTGGATGTAAATTAATAATGCACAAAACAGAGAAACTTTATATTAAAGAAAGAATAGGAAATGTCAGGCAATACAACTTATTCCAACATGCTTTAAGCCTTATCAGTCTTGACTTACGGTAAATGCATAACTACACCTGCGGGTTTCCCCAAAGACAAGGTAAGAAAAAAAACAAAAAACAGCTGAGGTGAAGACACATGTTTACTAAAGTGCTTATAATGAACAACAATAGAAAAGAGATGTCATTGGAATACTGATGAATATGTGGACTTATGTCATAATTTCAATCTGCGATAGAAATGACATTAGTAATAAATCATCTTTAGTGTAAAATCTGCTGTTGTCACGTAGTATTGTATGCTCAAGCAGAAACAGGTTGGTAGGGCCCAAAATGCAGACACTAGAACAGGCAGGTTCAGTTCTTGAGATTTATTCAACAAACAGAAAGTGAGCACACTTACAGGCTGAGTGGCTGAGTCCAGAAAATCCAAAATGATTAAATCCAAATGAGCAAATAAAACAGACATCCAAAACTGGCAAACCAAAACTCCATGAGACAAGCAGGGAACAAGCAGGGAACAAGCAACTACACGAGACAGCGCAACTACAAACCACAACAATGACCACACAAAGACTGAAACAAGCAAGCATATGTACACAGGGACTAACGAGCAGGGCGGGAGCAACACAGGTGACTGAATTTAGACCAATGAGACACAGGCAGGCAGAGAGACAGCAGACAGACACCAACAGGTTGCAAAACACAGGACAAGACTAACTGGAACTCAAAACCCAAAACAGACAAGACAGACCAAGTAACTGAGGAATACAGGCAACTCCAAAAGACAGAACAGAACAACTGGTTGTGTTAGTTGCTAGAGCTACTTGTTCCCAGTGACAGTGTTCCAGTGTTATTCTAGGTGTTAGAGTCCCAGTGTTAGACCCAGCTACCTCCCAGACCTCTGTCTGTGAGTCAATTCTCTGTTGAATAAATCAGTCCTTACCTGTACCACCTGGAGCCGTGCATCATGGGTTTATTCCCTCAGTGTGGCTGTGGTGTTGGATGTGACATGTTTGAATGGAAAATGACCTGCAATACATACATTCCTCCTTTTTCTTTCCCATCCGTCACTTTCATTTTTCTTATTGGGTTCTTGTTTTACAATCAATAAACATGTTCTCAGTTGTGAACCAAAATCTAAAAGGCCAAAAAACCCCAGCAATTTCAAGAAAATCATTTATTTAGACAGTGAGGGCTTACTAACTGGTCTACTGGTTGGTTAAAATTTAACTTTTAACATGTTTGGTGCTTTTTTGCTTGCACATCGGCTCAAAAAAATTCAAGGAAAGAATGGGGCTTATAGATTAGGAAAAATAGGAGTGAGACATTGAGGCTTAGATTTGTTAGATTAACTGTAAACTCAAGAATGTAAGGCTGACAAGCTCACATTAGTAACTTCAATGTTTTGCCTTATGTGAGGGCTAAAATAAAATACAAATTGAAAGATGAGACAATGTAAAATTGGGGGAAAAATGCTATTTTATATTTACCTGGTTGTTTTCAATTTTCAAATTAATAAATAATATATTTTCCATTTTCTCTCTTCATTTTGAGTAAAATCTAGGGCCATACATTTTCAAAAGTATTGTGAAGTTAGTAATTTATACAAAAAGCATTGTTAAAAGTAATTCAGCAATAAAATGAAGTGGGAATATTCCATGTATAGCTCAAATGAAGTTCACTTAAAATTAATTATTATTAATTTAGGTTTGGGAGCGGAGCAACGCCTCAACCACACCTCTATTCACCTGTAAAGCATACTGTATCTGGTCTACTCAGCCTGACCCTTTTGTCTCAGATTGCTTGACCAACCCTCCCTTCCCCTTCCCTTCATCCATTCATCCACTTAATCACTCCCACCATCTCTCTCCTCCCATCTTCTCTCATCCCTTGATCCTTTCTTCCCTCATCCCTTCATCTCCTCTTCCCTCTTCCCCTCATCCCTTCTAATTTAGGTCACCACAATGTGCCAAAGATTAACTTGCTGGTTTTCTTAGTCTTTTATGATAATCTTTGCATGTTACAAATATGCCAACTTGGGCTTTTACCTATCTTCTAACATTTTGCACATGTTACTGAGCAACAAACAGGAGCCAAAGTCTTGAATATGCTAAGAAGACTCTGAGAAGAGATGAAGAAGCTGTCTCTATGTCTTTACACCAGGTGGCAGGAAAACTCTTACCCGGTCTACAACACACAATGAGCAAGGCACTGCTACTGACAACCAGGAGTGAGGAATAAATGGCATGTGAAGCTAAGTGGCTAATTTAAGACATTAAATGTGTGGCAACATGTATTTCACAAGCTTATCATAAGCTTCCTGAGGGAAAGACATGCATGTTCACATTGTGTTTTATCTGTTTAGTGCATTGGCAGACTGTCAAACAGCAGTAGACGATATTGTGGAAAAATCAAATTTAACAGTCAGTCTTGCATGTGTATGTATGGTGCAATAAAGGTATTTTAATTAAGATTAAGAAATCTCCTTAAATTTACGTTATGTGGAACGTGTCCTCACATGGGACAATGTAATGGGACACGCGACATCTCAGTGAAGAGGACCAGTCATTACACAGCTGTCAGGTCAGGTGGATCGAACATGTTGTGAGCTCCAGCCTCATCGTTACACATTGATTATGGTTTTTTTTACTGCGGAGGAGTGTTGTCAAGTCCAACCGAATAACACCGGAAATTATACAATTTTTCAACCAAAATGAATGTTTCACTTTTACTCCAAAAACGGTAAGACTAACATCCATCAAGAAGGCACTTTATTTTGAAGGTTTGAAGCAAAAGTTCTGTTTTCATTCATGTTTAGCCTAAATGTGTGTAGGCTGCTGTTGTGCTCAGGACGCATTGAGAGCAGAGTAGGATACAGCACGCTCTCACTGAGAAGTTTGTAGGGAGGTTTAACTAAGGAGAAACTTAGCCTACTCGGATGCACTTTTCCTATTTCCAATTGCCATTCATTTTTCTTTTTCTCTGCAGTTTTGCTTTTTGGTGACAAACGTGTAACGTCACCTCAACCAGTGGTCTGTTGGGTTGACCAGTCTGCTGTTGCTGTCAAACCTTCGTTGACATGGATTCGTTGCACCGACGACAGACGGACTGAACAATTTTAAAGATTTCTATCATTCACCAGCTAGCTACGACGAAACGGACTCATTGCAGCTGTTTATTTTTTGAACTCTTCATTAACGTATTTAGTTAGAAGACATGCAAAAGTTCAATTCCACCGGTACCAACAGCAACACGCTGCCCCGGGACACGGAGCTCCAGCTGCGGTTAGGTGACAGCGGCGGAGCTGGGGAAGGGAAGGAGAACGGCGCTGGGAAGCATTTCCTCACCCAACCTGAGGAGGAAAGCTCGTTCTGCACCAAGAGAAAGATGCTTGTTGGCTTGGATGTAATATGTCTTTGTGTCGGTAAGAATTATTTATTTTAAATTAGGCTTATGATTTTGACCTTAGGCAACTTAGTGTGTGTGTGTGTGTTACTGGGGGATGACGAAATGCTCTGAAGACCACTTTAACACTGTTAAAGCTTTCAGTTTACAGTAATGCACTTTTAATAATTAGAAAGCACACACGCACCTCTGTCAGCGTGTCATTTGAGTGCACATATGTCAGCACCAGCATTGTAGACCATAGCCTATTAGGCTACATTTTAGATAGGCCTATTATAAAAAGGTTAAACGAAGTTGGTTTTCGGCAGTACAGAAAACACATTGGGTGGGGATTTGTTGAAGTTAACGATCCTGCAAAGCATTTTTCCACAAGTCAAATCGAAACTGGCAGAAAACTTTCTGCTCGGGGCACGTGGGGCAGGAGGAAGGGAGATGGGGGGCTCAGCTGGCAAGAGCAGAGTTGTCCGGGAATTCATCAGTTTCCATGGAAACCCCCAAAGTTCCCGGGAGAAGAACGTGGGAATTGGGATAAAAACATGCCCCGCGCTTGTGTTCTCGTGCCGCAAAAATTACCTTTGTTCACTGAGCGCTTCAGCCTCTCTCACTGCAGGATTACTGAATGTCAGCCACAAGTAGCCTAATTAACAGTGCTTAGCTGGAAGGCAGGACAATCTTATTAATTCATTAACAATAACCAGCAATTTTCACAGGGAGACTTATAAACCTCAGTAACAACATGTGGACAAAAACTCAGGGGCCACTGACATAACCATAATAAAGGAGTGGTCAAAGTTTCTCAGGCTGCCACATGTAGGCCTTCATAGAAATTGCTCATGGCTTAGGGTTAGGGGTTACTATCACAATATGATTACTTTTTTCCTGTTTTGCATATCCTGTAGTGCAAGTGTTTTGTATTTTTTCTTGATAAAAAGAAAACAGTATATAAATGGAGAAAAAAGTCAAATTAATCAGTTAGGCTCAGTTAGGCTACTAACCATTATATGGGCATACATAATATCAGAGACATCTGTGATTTTTACCAAATTGTATTTTGATTCAAAGCAGCATTATTCACATTATGTTGGGTAGGATTAACACAGTTATATAAGCTGAGACTTAAGTTACAATGAACACAATTACAGATTCTCTTATTGTGCACTCATAAATTAGCGTAATAGTGAGACCGAATTTTTCATTGGCAGAAAATCTCCAAATCAAATAAATGTACCACCACCAAAATCCCAAATGATAAAACATTACATCAAAAACAGGGGTTAACTGAAAAATATGAATTATTAGCAGAAACATGTCCATAAGTGCTCAGAGTGGAAATATTTTAAATATGTACTGTTTAGCCATGTCAGGGTTATAGAGTTGATTGAAATTATTCTGTTTTCATGTGTAACATTAATGTACCAAGAATTTAGTGACTGAAGCAGTCAGAGAAATGTAGGAGAGGAAAAGGAACAATATTTCTCTCTCTTGTTAGGGCACAAATGTCTGACAAAATGGAAATACCCCACTGAAATGCCAGTAACCCAGAATTGTACTGGACTGAAAACAGAAGTAAAAGTACTTAATTACTTTCCACCTCTGTCCATCGGGTGGGGAGTTATCCGAAGTCCTCTCAAAGCCTGCTATGCTGCACTGTGGTATTTGGTTAAATTGAGACAAAATATAGTTTCATAAGTTCCATGTCATCATCTTACATGACTCTATAGGGGAGGGAGCATCAGTGTTGTGTGAGTGAGTGGTTATTCGGACCAAGAAACAAACACGAGAGAGGAGGAACCCGTCAAGGCAGACCGACAGGTCTCACCCTCATTGGCAGTTACAGCATAGAAAGTAGCACAGCAGACAAAATGACAGTATGAAGCAGTAAGTTTTACTGTTGGGTTATTCGTCACCCCTGCAGGTATGCTATTAACCGTTCTCTCTGCACACTTTGCAGCAGTTTTGTTTTGGGGCTGGGGTATAGGAAGTAGCTAGCCACTCAGTATCAGTCACCACAATGGAGGATGTTGTCTCTCTCAGTTCTCCTCCTGAGACACACACTAAGCACGCCACTTGCTTTCTCACAAAATTGTTTGCCCTGACCCATCTTATTCCTCCTCTGACAAGATTACAACACTGAAACTGAGTCACTGAACCTCAAGCTGGACACAGCTGAGAGGATTTAGAGAGTCAGTTATTATTGTGACTGAAATATACTATTGTAAAGTAAAAGTTCACCTTCTTACTGTGGATGTAAATCAAAAAATCCTGATTTGATATAATAGGTTTATACATTTCCAGTTTGACAAGAAAGGAGTTCTCATCTCATAAACACATGGTTGATTGTTTAATATACTATGTGTACTGAAAGGAGAGCACAATATGATATAGCACAATATAATGTATTGTTACACCCATTGCTGCTACTGGTAAAGTCTATTAGCCTGTCTTTGCCCTGTTAAGCATCAAGTCAGTTATCAGCAGAGGCCTGACCTTGACTCATCTGTGTCCTATCTGCTGTGAATGCCATCACTTAATAGGAATGAATTGGGCCCTTCATTTAGCTAAACCCTCTTATCTCTGACTAACCCAATTTTCCCTTAAAATGCCATCATCAGATTTCCTCAGACAGTTGACCCCCCGGCTTTATTCATCCTGTAAAGGGGCTTATTCACTGCTGTAACTGGAATTTTACCCTGAAGCATCCCATCCTCATTATGTTATCAGCTGAAGAGGGATTCCACAATGATCTGGGGTTTTTACAGGCTCTCCACATATTTTAGTATTTCCTTCACATTTAAAGCCGTGTGGTGCAGCATTATGAGTAAATTTTAATTTGTCTGTGGAATGCTGCAGTATTGAGGGCATTAAGTGAGTCTTTGTGTCTCTAAGTGTGCGCATTTAAGAACTAGTGTCCGGCAACCCAGAGGTCAGGAGGTGTCGGGTGTTTGTCATATTTGCCGAGCATGCAGAGACAGGCCTCCCAGTCTGCACTGCTATTTCCCTCCTGCTCAGGTGGTCTCTACTCTGTCATCACCCCAATAAGGCCAGTTACTGACTCTCTTAAGGGTAATTGGAAAATGATTGGTAGTAACATTTGAAAGCCCACTATTAGCTTACATTATACTATTAGCTTGGCTGGGTTAAAACAGTACAAAATAATTCACACTGTAGATACGTGGCATAGATTTGTCTATTTCAAACAAGAAAGTTATTTTTTTCAATAGTGAAAACAGAACTTTTTATGGATTGGACTTTAGAAAGAGAAAGCTGGAATCAGTTGATCACTTGTATGTGAGCATGCGTTTTTGTTCTAGACGTGAAGCGGCATGCCAGGACGAGAGGACTGGTATCTGCCTAAGTGATCTGAATTCTAAACGGACTCTCTCTTTTCCGCTTGCTTTCGCCCCATTTTCTTTTTACTCCTCTTTTCTTAGGGCAAACTCAACACCAGGATTGAAGGTGTTCTCGCAATGTAGTGAGGTGTGTGTGTTTTATGTCTGCATGTGTGTTTTGGGCGGGTGGCGGGTTTATGTTAGGCTGTTCTTCTGGCAGAGAAAGCTGCCAAGTGAGTGAGACAAGAGGCCAACACGTCACAGCATGTCGGTGTGTGTGTAGGGCCAGGAATATTAAATTGTGTCTTATGTGTGTGTGTGCGTGTTTATGAGTAAAAGTGTGGGTGTGGGTGTATTTGTCTATGCGTCATCATGGCTGCTAATGTGGACATCCTACTACAGCTGCCATGTGCGTGCTGTTTGTTGACAAATTTGCCGGTCGTGTTTTGCTGCATGTTTTAGGCCCCTGATCACACACACTATGAAGTTATGGAACACACTGGCATCACTGCAGCTGACAGATGGAGAGCCATTAAAAATGGCTCGGTCAAATCATTAGCTAGTGGAAGAAGTGATTTCTCTGCTTACTCTCCCTCGTTAGTGTATTAATGCATCTCCTTTCCATTTGACAGCACTGCAGAGGTTCAGGAATCCATTAGCTGCACCCTTCCTTAGACAGACTTCATGGGCACATGTACTTTTCTGTCAATACGTCTCTTTCCCCCATTAGCACAGCAGAGCCAGCTCAGGCATTTGAAATGTCTCAGTTGCCTGAAGGATGAGGGGCAAGTGAGAGCCTGAATGAGTGAACAGCCTTGGGGTGGGAGGGTAGAGTGAGGCGTGGAAAGAGACAAGGGGTTGATGATCTACAGTAGGGGTCAGAGGTCAGACCGAGGGGCGCCTGAGGGATCTTATCCACAACTGTCTGTTAATGTCCTAGTGAGGAAGTAGTACTGAGAGTGCTTCAAATGTACTTTTAATGAGGCAACTGCAATATTTTCCTCAAAGACGGTTCCATAAGTGCTCAGGGCAGTCCATAGGTATTAGTCATAATGAGTGAATAAAGATGTGTTCAGTACTCTAATCCTCAGTTCTCATTAGCTAGAATGGGTTTGGAGAAGCTTACCATCAACATATCTACCTGAAGTGCAGCCTGTAGCCCCTCCTTTGCGTCTGTCAGAACTAATGACTCATCCTCTTCTGTCTGTCCCCCCATAAGGAGACTTAGACCCCCTTGGCGCCACTGCATGGTTACCCATCATCGGGACCGTTTTATCAGTGTGTCACATTTCACCTGCTGGAGCCTCGCCTCCCTTCATCCTCTCAAGGTCCACCCTGAAGTTGTTCCCGTGCAAACCAAAACACACTGACAAAAACAACTTGCAGCCCTCAACTTTTTTCTTACATAAAGAACTACCACAGCCAGGCTGCTTCATGCCAAATACTTCCCCTGCAGTCTCAACCACAACCCTGTCTCGTTCTAACATTGCAGACTGCCAGCCCTCACCTCACTGCGCACACCCTTACCTTACCTTCACACCACAAAAAAAACAACAGGGTGACGAATTATAGTTTCCAAGGTTCATACCAAAGTGGCGGGTCCTTTATGTTCCTGCTGAATCAGACAGGCAGACAGACAGCCCACTTAAGACCTCCCCACTCATGCCCTGAACTCCAGAGCCGGGCTCCAGGAAGCAGGTCAGTGAAGTGTGGAGAGAACAGAAGCAGCTGTGGGAAGCATGTCTCCACTGGCCAGCAGTAACACTAACAGTGTGGCAAGAGCTCTCCTGGAGCACTGGTGGAAGGTAAAGCAACATAAAGGAAACTACCGTGCTCACAATAAATATTGTATCTTAGTCCACTCTTTCATGTCTTGCTACTCTCTTGGCCTTTTTGGATGGCCTGCTTTTGCAAATGTATATGAAGTGGATATGTGTGTGTGTGTGTGTGTGTGTGTTGGGGGGTAATGTGATGATAGATGAGGCAGTGGATGCCTACTTAAAAGGTACTATGGAGTCCAGCAGCAGTAGATGCTGATGATAGCAGATGGTTAACAAAGATCCAGGATTGTTGTCCCTCAGTCCCTTTTTGTTCTTCACCGATTAGTCTTGTGCTACCATCAGGGCAGACAAAACAGACGAGTCTGCCCAAACAATCCAGATAGATATGGAAAAAGAACTAGGTGTGTCAATGCAGTGGGGCACTACTCACCCTTATCCAACCTCTCCAAAACCTGGATTGGGCCACCAAGGATGGACAGAAAGTCACTGATACACACGTGCAGTACTTCAATTGGGATTGTGGCAGTTTATGGTTGCCAATCATAATCACTGCCTTAATAGAAATTACTTAACTTTCTGTTTAAGTGTTACCTACCCTGCAGTTCAACAGTCTGTGTGTTACTCTGTGTTCTTTTGTGTGCTTGAGCCTGTGTGATGGTGCATACAGTCTCTTCCCAGACTGCTTCTTTAAACAAAGACCTTTTTATATCAGGGAAAACATGAAAGACTTGGCTTTAGCTTAAAGTACATGACTCAAACTGAATTGAGATTAGATGAAAGAACACATCAAGGCTAGCTTGACAGCTTTGTGAAGTTAAAGTCGTTATTATTGCACAAATAATTGTACAAGCCCACCCAGCCCAACTGCTGATTGCTGTTTATGAACATGTTAGGCAGGCACTGCTTCTTATTATCGTATTATCATGCATACAAAGATTCAAATTCATGACACTTCACTTAAGTTTATTATTTATTTTGCAAGCCTTATTTGAAGGTAAACAAACAGCTTAAAAATTAGGTGGGAAAGGCTGGCACATGCAATCTGGTCAGGGGCCCAGTGAGGATGGACCACCCCTGAGGAGTACTTGAGTACTGAGCTAGAGCCCAGGCGGAGCCCAGTCCTAAACTACAGGCCAGATGGACCTGTGTTGACAGGTCACTAAAAGTGTGTCCTCCACTTCTATCAAAGGGCAAATGTAGAACAAGGCCTGTACAATCATTATTGCTTTAGGCTGAGTGTCATGCTAATCTATGAGGGTGCACAAGCTGTTTGTCTGACAGCAGCAGCATCCACAAGAGCTCATTTAGGTCTGTGATAGTAAATAGGCTGTTTGACTCTATGCATGTCTTTAGGATTCTTTGGCTCTAGCGTGGTTTATTTGGTTGGTTAGTTTTTCTTCCAGGTGCTAGTGGGTTTTTTGGCGGTTTGTTTGGTTGTCTGTTAGTCTATGTGGCTGTGGTTGGTTTGCATCCCAGTGTGGTTTTTATGTGTATGTGAGTGTGTTGAGTCTGTATGTGTGTTGGGGGTATTCTGCTGGTTGAGGTGGGGTCGTGTTTACAGAGCGGGTCCCAGTAGAGCCCAGATCTCTGACCCTCACATTCCAGAACCGCCACTAATCGCCTCCTTCTGCTGTTCTCTGTAGAGAAACCCTTGACGCATCTCTCTTGGCTCCATCTCTCCAGTTTTCTCTCACCCCAGCATTACTGCCCTCACCCCCATTTGTCAATTCTAGCCTACTTTTGAGTCTGACGCTGTATTGATCAGCACATAATGACATAATGACAGCATGTCATTGAATAACTACCATCTGCCCTCAGAGTTTTTGCACTCTGCCTTTAATCACTTTCTCCATAGTTTTTTATTTTTTTATTTCTTGCTGTTGGTTGTTGTTGTTCTCCTCTCACAGTGAGCTCATTCTGGGCTGTGGTCATAGATGTGTAAATTAGAACCAGAAGAGTTTCTCAGAGTGAGGCACAAATCCC